>APFE031073408.1:4071-18492 GCA_000404065.3 Pinus taeda | reverse complement strand
TATATATATCTTGGCGCATTCATAGTAATTAATCGACTTAAGGTGGCCTTAGGATCAAATACTTGGATAGGCTTCAAGCCTGCTATTCTTATTAAATGGTCGTTATGGCCTGTCAGTCTCATTAATTGCAGTTGCTTTGATTAATGGTTGAATGATTTATTCGAAGCATGCTTAGGGTGATTTGGTGTTTTGAACGCGGATGAGTGGCTTTTCCAAGGGATATGGCCTTAATTACGAATAAATCATATTAAACCGCCTTTATGACTGTTACTTTGAAAACTGTGCCATTTACCCTTTACGCAATCGGGCATCGGGGAAATGCTAAGTTATTGCATTGGTTTTGTTTGGAATCCCCGATTGCTGATAGCGATATCGCATCGCGTCGGGCATAGCTGGTAGGGCCGCTTAGGATGAGGGCATGGTAAGTCGCTGATCGCCGATAGCGATATCGCATCGCATCGGACGAGGGGGAGCTTAATTGTGCTTTAAATGTTATCGCCGATTGTCGATTTCGCATCACATCGCAGCAAGGATCATTACTCATGTTACTTTATGCTTTTCCGATATCCGATAGTGATTTCGCATCGGCGAAAACCAACATGTCCCTTACATTGTGTTTTCTTTGTCATTGCGATATGTGATCTCGCGATCGCTTTATCGCAATGATAAAGATAAATCGTTTTATATTGGGGTTTTTTGATTGGTTTTATTAAAAAGGCCTTTTAATGATGTTTTCTTTTATTCGAACCTTTTGTGAAATAGAACTTTAAATTGATACCAATTTGAAACAAAAATTAAAAAAAAGGGACCCATTTCACATTATAGTTTTGAAATTTTAATGATATGAAATGGGGGGTTGTTGTATGGCACAACAGGTTCCCAAAAACAAACCTCATGTTGAACGTTATCCTTTAAAGTCCCTACAAAGACATCAATCCATTGCTTCTCTGTAATATAATTTACCCTTCTATTCAATTTTTGAAAGTCCTCAATGTGCTCTTCCATTAAACCTTTTTGTTTAAGATTTATCAATTGGCTAAAGAAGGAGTTTCTCTTTGTATCCTCATAATGTGGTATCATCTCCTCCATGAAAATTTACCACGTGACAAGTGGCTTGTGAGAAGAAAGCCCTTTATACCATAAAAAATGGCTCGGTTCTAAATAATCAGATGCAATACATACCTTTTGTAACAATGGTACACCATGTAGATCAAAATATTTCTCCATATATAGTATCCAATTTACCATATCCTTGCCATCAAACTTCCTCATCTCGTATTTTCTTGATTTTAGGAGCTCGATCTTGAAACAACTGTAACTTTGTAATTTCGGATCTTCTAGTTCTGAAATCGCAACCTGCAGTAGCCCTCTGCATCCTCTTTCCAATTCCACCAGTCTGCTCCAAATTGGATTCTCTAAGGAAGAGTTATGCCAAATCTCCCACGGTGTTATTGGGAAAACTAGTGTCCATTAAGAGCTGCTAGTCCCACTAAGACGGGTAGCTATCTTAGAAACAAACAAACTAAAGTTACTTGCATTCTCGTTTATGAGAATTAGATGAGAGAGAAGTAGAGAGTACCTACCTCAGCCTTCCTCTTAGATCCTTTCTTGTTTCCTCTCCCTTTTGACAGATCTTTGCTGCTCCTTACCTGCTTGTCTCGCTTCAAAGAACACTTGTATACTCAAAGCAACATAATACCGTCAAAGCATAGATGTCTACAATCATAAACAATATAGTATCACATATATATTTACCATACAAATGCATATATCAACTCAGACATACAAGAATATGGAGGAAAACGCAGATAGATTTATTGGTAGAAGTAGTAGAAGACAGGATTACAACCCATTGATCTAACCCAATGCCATCCTCCCAGCATGAAAGCCCTTCTTCACCTCATGGAAAGCTAGATCACCCAACACTATGATGTTCCACAAAGAAACCAATAGCACTTCCTTACAAGATGCAAAATTCCAGCCTCTGGATCTCTAGGATGAGGGATCCATATATAGATGTTTGTAGGTGGGTGAGTTAGCTTCTGGGTTTTTTATTAGTGTCATTTCTTTGATAGTTCTCAATTCCACTTGGAGATTTCAAGATCTCTTACTCATCCCTGGGCGAAGTCAGAGAGGCAAGTGTCATAGGAGAAGTTTCTGGAAGATTCCATGATCATCCACCTTGCAAAATGTCTTTGCCATTTGTCTACTCTAACCCATCGCACCCCATAGGAGGGATTTTCAGTATGCATCGCACCCCCCATGTGCATTAGGTGGGTTGCAAGGCACTTTGAGCATGGAGCAGGTGAGATGGTCCAGTTTTTACCAGTTCTGAGCAATTTTTCATGGAGAACTTCTAGGAGATGATGTAATCAACTGACCTTGTTCCTTTAGGGTATGAAACAACACCTTTACGAACTTAGAATCCCTCAGTTTATGGACATATAAGATTGGGTTTGCAGTGCCCAAATATGTCTATAACACACGATGACCTGATTATATACTAGTTCAGTAGAGAAAACTTGTACGACCTGTCACGAGTCACTGTTTCGACCTTTCATTCTGAAAAATATATACAAGAAAGTATAGTCCATCCTCTTTCTGTACCTTCTTATCAAATTTCAATTCGATGCTCAGAGAGAAAGTTATGACAATTTTCCCAAGGTCACCTATTTGGAATTTAATTAAGGAGCTTGCAAAAAGACCAACTTCCTTAGATCATATCTCCACAAATATAGTGCGAAAAGCTCTAAAATTCACACTTGAAGTTTAGTACGATTTCTTCTTAAACGAGGATTTTTTTAGCTTCTGAAACGTCGTAAGAAAAAATTTATAGTGAAAATGCCACGATGACCTATTTGGAGTATCGAAACCCTAGAATCTAAAGATCTCATGCCAAATGTTATGAAACCAGCTCACAAAAAGATAGAAAAGATAGATCAACACCCTAGAATTAAGCCTCTTCGAGGGGGAAACCTCCTTTACATTAAATAAATGAAAAATTCTTGGATGATTCCAATCACAAGACATCCTTTCTATATATAGGAATCTAAGGGGTCATAATATAATTAGAGCCGACATAACAATAATAATCTAAGGGCACAATAATAAAAATAGTGGGCTTCTATGACGCACACTAATAACAATAGGGGGCTTCTATGGGGACTACATGGGCACAACAATATAGTAAGGGGGTTGTACTGATAACAATAAGGGGTTACACTAGTAGTATAGGGGCTTCACAGGGTTTTTCCTAGTTGGGATCCCCTGTTAATCAGCGTTTACTTATGGTTTTGATGGTTGCATGGTATTGCATTTGTTTCTAAATTGTGATTTACATTCCACATAATAGTAGATGAAAATTGTAATCTCTTGATTTTAGTTCGATTTCATCGATAGTAGCAAATTTCTATTAATTTATACATAGTTTCAAAGTGAGCTTATCACACTGGAAACTAGTCAATAGATCTTATCCTTCAAAGATTTTGATTTGCATATTCAGTGAAGTAGCTTTCTCTAATGTAGGAACAATGTATTTCAATGGATCGAGGCTTGAATATGCATTAGAGGCAAGTTCAAATTTTTGAGCTTGGAAGAGATTTAGGATCATCATAAGATCCCTAAGAGAATCATTCTGGAGCAACCATAATATTGACAAGTGAGTAGTCATTGAATTCCTCATGTATAGTGATCATTGAAGAACTAATGAGTTGTTACAAAGCATATATGTGGAGTTCTAATTGAGTGGGTTGCAGATGGAAAAACCATTGATAAGAGGTCAAATCTAGAAGACCCAATGAGTAGACTTATTAATAAAGCTAGAGTCCTGCTAGTAGGTAGATCAATGAACCAATGTTTGGTGGCAAAAAAATGAATAGTGATCTGTTGATACTGTTGGACCCACCAAAATTAAGGGATCACCCTGGTATGAAGTCCCAAATAGACTTCACACCGTTTGGTGTGGGAGTCCCATCCGGTATGATGGCCTAGCTGCCATTATCTTAAATATTTTGCTCAATTCTTTCTTGTCATCCCATGAGAGTGGTGTGATTTTTCTTACCAAAAGTGAGGTTTGCATGCTTGGTGATTGTAAGTGTCTCTTGTGTCAATGGTCCTTTCACCGTAGAGGGAGAGGGTGGGAGTGAGTCGCAAGTCGGTTGGGAGAAGTTCCAACTCTGCTAGGAACACACAGCACAACAAGAAGTGCATAGTTTCCAGTGGAATATTACACATGGATGCGGGAGTAACAACACACAAGGGAACATAACACGTATAATATAGAGTGGATTAGTTTGCACGAGTGCAACCATTTTTAAATAAAGTTTTATGTGAAAGGTTTTTTTGATGTCTAGGAGAGTAGTCTGCATAGGCGAGACAACATTAACAACATATACAACATATTTTCATTAACATATATGTATTAAAACAAGTGAATTAGTTCAAGATTTAAACATAGGTTAAAGAAACATGCATTACATGTCTTAAAGATTAGTCTTACAATAGTTACAATAAATGTCTAAAAATGTGCTAGCATGTGAGCATGCATGTCAATTAAGCGAAAGTTCCAAGACACATTGTTACACCATACATCACTAACCCCACGTGCATGGCGTTGGAGCCACTACTTACTTCTCAAAGAAAATATTACATACTCTCAAGGCTATGCGGGAGGACTTGAGGTGAAAAAGTCCTTTCCATGTACAAATGAGGGGGTATTTATAGCCAAGGGTGAAATTTACCCTTGTGGTTGTTTGACTACCCTCATGATTATTTGTCTTCCATGACTTTTCGACTTTACATGACTCTTCATACAACAAATGAGTCTCTTGGACTTTAACGTTACAATACATTGATTGCCAGTATGGCCCACAGTAGAGATGTGGACAATATGAATTATGACATGACTTGACATGGAAATGATGGTACATTCATGTTGTTGTTTGTGTGCATGTTGAGCTGCATTGTTGATGGTGATGGATGTCCTCATGGTGTGCCACAACTTCACCCCCGCATGACCACATGCGCGGGGTATTTGATGGTCGTTTGGTTTGCTTGACGTTGCATTCGCATGTTGCTCCTTGATTGTATGTTGGAAGGAATGGCAGGCTCATCCATTTGTGACAAGTGCATGTTCATTCGTTCGTCCATCCGCGAACACATTTTTCATGTTTGCTCATCTATCCGTCCTCAAACATATCTTTTCATTATTATCCATTCATGAGCACATCTCTTTGCCTACATTGTTTGCTCGTCCATCTGTCTATGAACACATCTTTGCATGATCATCCATTTGTGAGCACATCCCTTTGCATGCATTATTTATTCGCCCATTGGTGAACCTATCCTTCTACATGTGCTCCCTTTGTTCATCCCATTCGTCATCGTGCCATGTTTGTTTGTGTACCTGTATCTGCAATCACTCATGATGAGATGACATCAAATCCCAAAACCTCCTAGCATACCATGATACATGATCATTTCAGATGCAGGTGATTTGGATAGGAGACAAGGTTGTGAGCTCAGAAGGAGGCTTTGGGCACTACTGATGAAAACTGTGCAGGAGTCACTCGATGATGAAGATGGGAAATCCATATTGACAGTGACTCTGTGTGGGGTCTGGATCAACTGGAGGAAAAAACTGAGTATTTTTTGAGAGGAATAGTGTCGGCTATGGAAAGGTTGGGTAGCAAAGATGTGCACAATTTCTGGAATGAGTGGGAAGCGGGAGCTTGGGATCAAAACTATGTAATTCTCGAGGGTAATTAACAGTCAACTACTCAGTCACTGGAAGTAAAAAATGTGCAATTCCTGAGGGGAGTTGCCAGTTTGTTGCGAGGAGCTTGGCAACAAAAACTGTGCAATTCATACATGGAACTGGGAGTCATCTTCTGGAGCTTGGCAACAAAAATTGTGCAATTGTTGAGGGGAATTTTCAATCAGCTGTCGGGAGATACTGGTGGGAAAAACTACACTGATGTTGGGAGGTTGTTCACCTTTGTATAGTTTCTTATTTTAATGGACAACAGGGAATTAGAGGAATTTCTCATGAAAACTACGCAATTTTCTTCGTGAGTAGTGGAACGATTATTGGGAGGGCTCACTAGAAAAGCTAAACAATTTTTTCAGGGAGACACGGATAGGCACTTGGTTTTTGTCCAACGTGTCTATGAAACTTTCTCACTTAGCAGAGCAAGCAAGGTCTATAGCCTCTATGCAATTTTTTAGGGGAGTTAGTCCCGTAGTGGCTATCAGGTCAAACTCTCTAGTTGGCGAGCATGAAGCTTGATTGATTTCATTGCAAATAATGCCACTTGAAATAGCATGCTTGGGGCTTCTACGTTGTTTTAGGTGACAGATGATCAAGTCGATGGTGGGGTGATGGTCTGGCTGTCACGAAGGAATTATGTTGTCAAAACTTCAGTGAAGTGGCTAAGTGTGTGATCGAGCAAAAGATGCATACGTAATCTTGAAAACACACACTTACATTACTTGACAATGAGACGACTCAACCCATCCAGAAACACATGCTCAACATGACTAACCGATATTGTAAGTGACAACCGCGATAGTTGTGATAGATCGTTGGTTGACTGTGACAATTCTTGCGTGACAGTGTATGTGACTCCGTGTTTGAGTGCAATAGATGTTTACATAGCAAACACAACAAGTACACACGGAGCAAAGACCCTGAGTATAACCAGAACATGGTCACAAGCATGACATTGACATCAACATGCAAAACTTGGGTTAAATGATGAAGCAAGGTGGGTGCAAAGACTCACATGAGCTCATGGAGTGAACCCGAGTGTGCATGGCCATCAAGTGAAACTCTCAAGGGAGGCTTCAAAATTGGGTCCACACCAATATTGTGAGATTCAAGAGCAGAGATATTTCCCACATGGATATTGAGACTTATAGGCAGTCTAGTTTCAAAGGGAGAAACTGTATGGAAGCTAAAACTTCATGATCTGGGGATATGAAGTTCATTATTGTATTAGTCATAGAAGGAGTGTGGAAGTAGGAGCAGAGCAGTAGCACTAGTAGTATGAGTAGATCAGATTTCACCTTGCATGTAGTTATACTTCTAGGAGTGAGGAGGGGCGATGTAGAGCATTAGTTTGAGAGTAGAAAATATTTGGGAAGGTTCCATCGGAGAGAAACAACAATGCCAATATACTCTTCTCATGGATAATTACCCTTGCTATAAGGGCCCACAATATTTAGTAGCAGAAGGATCAGTTTCAGTATGTTCAGTCAAATGTTGAGGAGCATAGAGCAATGTTTGCAGTAGTACACGAGGCACAATGCAGAATCAACAATGGTGTATTGTTATTAATAGATAGTTGCAGAGATAGAAGTGATTCATTATTTTGAATGCTCCTCAATTGTAGTTGTTGTAGTAGAACCAACGACAGTGAGAGGTAGTGGTACAATACACCATGAAGGAGGTGGATTGGAGTTGAGTAGAACCCTTTTCTGTCTAAGAGGGAGTGTTGGAATTGGAATAATAAAAAAGCTCAATTATGAGTGGCGCCTTAGTCAAATTGAGTAATTTGATTTTCCACATTAGTAGGGTTACTTGGATTGCAATTAACTTGTGTGACATCTCCTTGTCTACTAGTTTACTCAGTAAATTTGAGTTTGCACACTAGAGTTAGAGTTGTGCATGTATTAGTTGCTAATATTTAGCAATCTAGTTGAGATATTGTTAGTTGAACTGAGTTAACTAAGCTCAAGTATTTAGTTGAGTTAGTTGAAGATCATTTGAGTAGTAGAATTGTTGTTAAGTCCATGATCTCTGAGTTAACTAGTGAATCAACTAAAAATAGACACAGTCACGCATGGAATCTGAATTTCCTAGTTGAGGTGGAGGAAAAAGCATGTTTTTATTTATATTTGTATATTCTTGAGTGTACAGTTCTTTTTCACTGAACAATTCATCAATTGCTTTAGGATTTGTGGGAGGAAATAGGAAATTTACCTATCTTTCAGAATCTTAATTCCTCCACGATTGTGCAAGGAAATAGGGGATTTCTTGAGGCTTGAATTGGATAAGTGTTGGTGAGAGCAAGTTAGGAAGTAGGGGAACAAGATTACAGTATATGGTATGCTTCAGAGTTGAAGAGTGGCATTGCAAAGAAGTAGAGGGGTTTTTCGCGGTTGGGTTCCATGTAAATCGTTGTGTTCTTTTGGTTTTGATGGTTGCATGTCATTGTATGTGTTTCTAAATTGTGATTTCTATAGAATAGTAGAGGAAATTTATAATCTCTTGATTTTAGTTCAATTTCATCAATAGTATCAAAATTTCTATTAATTTATACATTACTAACTACCAAATTATTGGTAATAATAGTATAATCATTCATAGTAATCTAAAGAAATAAGCAAGGTAATAATATTCCTAGAAGAGTGACCTTAGGTCATTGAGAAAAATATTGGATATGTGAGTTGTATAGCTATAAATTAGACATGGTAATAATGAATGATTAATATTATATAAAGGTAAAAATCATTGACCAAAAAATAACTTACAGACAGAAATAAGAGAGATTACAACTAGTGTATAAAGAACATGAGAATATAATTATATGAAATACTTAACATGCCACAAAGTTGAGTTTCATAGATATCCTTTGTATATCATTAAGGATAAAAAAAAAAAACTTCTTGAGTAGCGTTGCAGGTCAATTTTAATTTAACAAGTTATATTTGACAAGAGGTTTGGGTTGGAAGAACCCATAAATAAGTACAATAATAGCCATGCAAGCATGTAGCCTAAGAAATCTTCCAAGAGGGAAAAATAACCTAGAAAATTTAATAATATAAAAAACATTACACATATGAGATGTTATGATAAATATTACAGTTTTGGTCAAGAATAACCATAAAGATAATCAACTAGGATTTAACCATATCTCAAGTGTGGGATAAAACATTCCCAACCTTTTAATACATTAAGGGCTTAAAGCCTTTTAAATATAGACATCCAAAACAACAAGTGTAACTCTAACTAACTAAACAAGCGAACATTAACAACTAAAGACCCCATATTCTTGCCCTTTCATATAGTAGTCATGCTCAAACACGTAAAAGAATCAAGGTTTGAGATCATCTGACCCAAAATATGAAAATCAAATCCTCACGAGTGATGTTAGAGATTTAAATATTTTCTTTTAAGGAAAAAGTTTCAAAAAAAATCAAGAAATAACATGTACATGTGTGTGAAAGACAATAAAGAAACACACACAAGAAAGAGAAATGAAACTAAGTAAAGCGTTATAAAAACATTGAAAGAGCTATTTTTTTAATGTGGGAAAGAGCTATTTTTTATAATGCTTAACCTTGACCATACATTACAACTAAACTTATATAAGTGGGGTTAAATGAGAAAGAATGACTATTCTACTAGAATAAAAGTATACATAAATTTATATAGAACCGTAGTTATAAATAAAAACCCTATATAAAATTTGTCAACAAATTAAAAAAGAACGAAGGATTGTTTAAGGGTGTAAACCTAAGAAAGCGCCAATTCTAAAATGAGAAACAACATAATCCCAGATAACTATTGTAAAGTAGAATAAATATATGGTCAAAATCGTATATGTGACTCCCTATCGAGTTTGAAAGAATTAGAAATTGTAAGTAATCTTTCGAATAATAAGGTTACATATGTTTTAAAAACCCCAACCAAATCTATGCCAAGAAGAGGAAATAAGTTGTGGAACTAGTAATGGGTATTATAACATTTAGTATAATTTCTTACTTGTGAAACAAAATAAGTCGTTTTTCTACAAAGTCAAAGGAGGAATATCTCCATATAAATTTAATCAATGATCAACTACGAACGTGGAAAATAGGAGTCACTTAATTTTCCTAATTGATAACCAGAGAAACATTAAATTAATAATAAAATCCATTCTACAAAGAAAATGGAATAAGGGATTTCAAATAGTGAGAATTGTATTTACCTGTAGGAAGTTGTAGTGTTGAACTATAAAATCTTCATTAAATGACAAGGAAAGTTCCAAAACCCTCATATATTAAAAATTGTTGGTCGCCGTAACAAGTGAATGAACCAAATCTAGGTTGTGAGTGACTCGACTACTCTTGAAAGACAAAAAGTGTAAAATAAAAGAAGTTAATAGTGAGAATGTAGTTACAAAGAAAAACCAAATAGGGTTGCGAATTTTGAATGAAAATAAAATCTAATACCTATGAAAAATACGTAGTATCACATTTCACCTTGAGAAAAATAACAAAGTAAGACTTGCAAAGACAAAATAAGCTTTATTAACACCTAGCTAGTATAGTGGAGAAAAAGAGAAGGGCTTGTTTTAGAGTGCATTGGATCCCTGCAGTGGAGCTTTATTTGACAAATAAAAATGAGTGAATGAATGAAGAAGCTAGTGGACAATGTGGTCATTATAATCAATGAAAAACCATATTCAATGTACACCATTGATCTGCAAAGAAGATCAAAATCGTTAATGTTAGGGTTGATTCAATTATTGTGTTGTAGTTGTGAAGGGGGTCGTGGATTAAGATTGTGTGCCACATACTTCAAAAAATCTAGAACATAAGACTACTTGATACCACATGGAAACTAACAATCAAAACTAAAGGTTATATAATAAGCATCATTGGGAAATAAACACAGATGTTTGAATGAGATGAGATCATTGTGAAACATTAGAAAATGGAATAGATTTATATATAAGGCATGAGACACATGATAATGCACAAGGAGAAACAAAACAATTGTGAAGCTATATATATATATATATATATATAATATATATATTATATATACATATATATTCTATATATATTTATATATATAATTTTATATATATATATAGATATATATATATATATATAATATATATATATATATTATATAATATATATATATATATATAGATATATATATATATAATATATATATACCTAATTGATAATATCAAAGCTCGATTTAATAGAAAGAAGTACTAAATTTTTAATAAAGGGAACATATAAATTTCAAGAAGCTTGTAAAGTTGAGCACAGTAAAGAATGGAAGAAATTAATGGAAGGAGAAATGAACTCTCTATAGGAAAATAAAACTTGGGAGTTGGTAAACCTCCCAAAAGGTAGAAGGGCTCTACAAAACAAATGGGTATACAGGATTAAGCATGAAGGTGACAAAAAAAAGGAGAGGTATAAAGAAAGGCTGGTGGTGAAAGTTTTTTTCCAAAAAGAAGGTATTGACTTCACTAAAATTTTCTCACATGTTGTTAAAATGTCATCCATTAGAGTCATTCTTGATCTACTTGCTGCTTTAGACCTAGAATGTGAACAGTTAGATGTAAAAATTGCATTCCTTCATGGTGAATTGGAGGAAGAAATTTATATGGAGTAGCCAAAAGGCTTCACAGAAAAAGGCAAAGAAAGCCTTGTTTGTAGGTTGAAGAAGAGTCTCGATGGGTTGAAATAGGCACCTTGACAATGGTACAAGAAATATTATTCGCTCATGTTGGAACATGGTTTTGAGAGGTTGGAAGCTGACCATTCTATCTATATCAAGAGGTATGATAAAGGAAAGTATATCATATTATTGTTATATGTGGATGACATGTTGATTGTTGGGCATGATAAGAATAAGATCAATAGATTGGAGAAATATTTGGGTAGAAAATTTGAAATGAAGGATTTGGGATCAACGCAACAAATATTGGGCATGCCAATTATGTGAGATCGGAAAAACAAAAGATTGTGGCTGTCATAAGAAAAATATATCAAGAAGGTGCTTGACAGGTTTAATATGAAGGATGCCAAGCTAGTTGGTACACCCCTTGCATCCCACTTCAAGCTGAGTATTGAATTATGTCCTAGCGATGAGAAGGAGAAAGAAGAGATGAGCAAGATTCCTTATGCTTCAGCAGCTGGCAGTTTGATGTATGCCATGGTATGCACATGACCAGACATTGCATATTCAGTGGGAGTAATGAGTAGGTTCCTTGCCAATCCAGTCAAACAACATTGGCAAGTAGTAAAATCAATTTTGAGGTATCTCAAGGGTACTAGTCATTATTATTTATGTTTTGGTCATGATGAGACTGTGCTTGAAGGATTTACAGATGCAGATATGGCTGGAGATATGGATACCAGAAAGTCCATTACAGCTTATTTGTATACATTTGCAGGTGCAACAGTATCTTGGGTGTTAAGACTACAAAGAATAGTAGCCCTCTCTACAACAAAAGCACAGTACATAGCTGCAACAGAAGCTTGTAAAGAGATGTTGTGGATGCAGTGATTCCTAGGAGAGATAGGAATAAAACAAGATAAGTATGTGTTATATTGTGATAGTCAGAGTTCCATTCACTTGGCGAAAAACCGAGAATTTGATTCAAAAACCAAGCACATTGACTTAAGCTACCATTGGGTCGAGCATGTGTTGGAGGAAAAATAGTTATCCTTGGAAAAGATCCATATAGATAGGAACCCTACTGATATGCTCACTAAGATTCTACCACGAAATAAACATGAGTTATGTAGAGGCATGGTAGGACTCGGTGTGACTTGATTCATATTTGGCTTCAAGTGGAAGAATGTTAAGTGTGAAGCCAAAATTCATGCAGGATTCTAGATCCTTCTAGATCATATCTTTCTAGATCTCCATGATTCTAGATCTTTCTACACTACCATTAGTTTCTAGATCATTCCAAATCTCCATCTGAATAACATACAAGATTCTATATCCTTCTTTTGCCTCTATAAATTTGTAGTTTCTCTGGCCAAGGAATGCAAGCCAAGGCCCAAGCCTGTTATGTAATGCAAAGTTATTTCTATTCTCCAGTGGTTTTCTGTTCTCCACTAATTTTTTTATATATTCCACTGTTTCTGATTGATTAATCTTGTTGTTTCTCCATTTGTCTGTCTCTGTGAATTATTCCCTACTATTGTATGCTCTGGTCTAACATTTTTGTCACCCAATTCTGAGGAGGGACGATCCGTTGTATAAGTCTTCATTAGATATCTCAACATTCATTATCCTTCCTGGTAACATATGGAGAGGATCCTCCCCCCTTGTGTCTAACATATCAAGAGCAAATTCAAGTGTGCCAGAAGAGAAAACAATGTTGTAATCAAGGTTGCCGTCATAAAGCATCCCACGATAAATTTTCAACACCATTCTCTTAATTTTCTGATAACTGCATAGTTGAGCAAGGATGGAGAGAATGTGAACTAGTGCCCATAGAAAGTGTTTGGGTAGCATCCACAATTCGTTGTCTCTAAAATCAATGATATCCACAACTTTGGCTACGTCTTTGCACACTTCCTGGGCATCATCATACATATAGTAGGAACCAATGCACAAAATAAATATCCATTGATCTACCATTCGTGACAAGTATATTGAGTATCCTCCCAACAAAGAAAAAAACCTCCTATTTTGTGCCCTGTACTGGCAATATAGGCGAACAAGATTAAATCCCTGCCAGAACACCTTTCAAGATCGCTCGAGAGTTTCGTTGATATAATGCTCATTAACTAGCCATTGATATTCTAAAATTAATTGATTAATAGATTTTTCATCTCTCTTTTGCTCATGATTCTAGTATAGTTAGGAATGACCTCTAGCCTCTGTAGCTTTAGGGTTCGGCTTGTGTTGTCTACAATGAAGCGATGCATCTACCACCTTAGCTCAGACTGGGGAATCGCATGGCTAATATCGAAGGGCTGGCATGTGAATGGGTTAACGACATCGTGTTTGGTCTCCCAAATACTCTCCAATGTCCTACAATTGTAAGGTGCCTCAGTAGGGTCTTCTGTAAAGGGTAGACAAATTGGATCATAAACAAATTCTTGGACCACCACATGCACATAGTCATGCCGGTGCTCACCCCTCCTGCAATGACCATCAAGGTCTCTGGTGAATCACAATAATACTCTCATAAATATAGATTGATTTCTACATTCTCGCAGGCATGATTATAAAGAAAACATTTTCATTTTTGAGTATTGACTATTGAGTACATTCCATGCTGCCAATGTGCAGTTTCCTGAGTGCATTGCATTCTACCAATCCATAGCTAATTTTGTCATATTCCTTATCCTTATACTTTAATGTTAATGGCGGATTCTTAAAATTATTGGGAATAAGAGGTGAAATAATTCACATTTTATTGCTAATTCAAATTCTAGAGATTTAATGGACATAAGTCTTCACGTCTATCTTTATTTTTTTTACTAATATAAAATTTTGAGATGTGATAAATATAAACTAAATTAATAGTTTTACTTTGCTATTATGAAAGCAGATTTGGATATATTTATTCTTTTGAATGTACTATTATAAATGTAATTTCGGATTATTTAAATTAAATTAATAATTTGACTTTGTTAATATCAAAGAAGTTTTGTATATGTATTCTT
>APFE031073407.1:74026-128293 GCA_000404065.3 Pinus taeda | reverse complement strand
TATATTAATATAAAAAATATTAAAATAAAAAGGTTTTTTACTTATGATTTTGATAGGTAACAATAAAGTATTTTATAATTTTTTTTGGTTGACAAAGATTTTATAGCATGTTTTCAATTTAAAAGAAAATAATAATAATATTTTTACTTCCTACAATATGATTATCTATAAATTTATAATTTATATTATTTTTTTTAATTAATATCATATTTTTTTAAATGGAATGTATTAATTCTATTTAAAACCATTAAATAAAATAGAATTTTTATTAAAAAATAATTAATTCTATTAACTAAAATTTTGATTTTCTAGTAGGATATTAATATATATACATATATATAGTTGTGTAGTGATAAAATGGTATTTTCACCAAACAACAATTTCAAGCAAGAGCGATTTTTTGTTGTTTAAAAAACATTTTTGGATGCTTAGATGAATTTAGTACTTGTTTAAAACACATTTTTGAATACATAAAGGGAGAAAGTACTATAAAAAAAAACCGGGGGCCCCACGCTTCAATGACCATCAATACAAACAGTCAAATAGATGATCATATCATGAACAGGTCCATAAATATTAACCAGAAAATTACGTATACGGAGATTGACTGTTAAATAGATATCAAAGTCTTCCCATGTAGTGATGTCCTTAAAGGGTGTATTAATAGATCTATAGGGGTGAAAATAGGGCTTACCATCTATTTCGTTGGTCTCTCGACCCTCGTCTCTTAGCGTGAGGTGGGGAACAACCCATAATCTTATAAAATAATATCAGATTTCAATGTAAAATCAGTTTATGATATGTCTCTTATTTTTCTTGTTAAGTCTGTTATTTTTTTGTTAAGTAATATCGCTGAGTAGATCACCCCAGTAACCATTCTTTCAATGGAAATTGATCCTTAGTCGAGCACATTCCTTCTTCTAACCTGCCATAACAACAAGAAGGATACAAAACTCTATCCCATCTTATCACATTGTTAGTGCACATTTTGTCGTACCACCATTTCTCCCTACAAAATAAGGACCCAAGGGAACACGCGAGGGAAGGGGGCCTCATCTGGACCACCATTAATGTTGGTATGGGGACTTCCAATATGACCATGGATGATGGACTATAAAAAGCCTGTCTCCACCCATAATGCAGATAAGAAAGTACTCATAATTGCTGCACAGTCAAGCTCCTCGACTTTGTACCTTAACCACAACTTCATCTCGGTAAATGAACCATACATCGATATGACATGTCTCACATCACCATGCATAGCATTTTACCAACACAGCTCTACATTCCTTTGGATTATTAGTAGAATTTTACATTTAAATGAGCCACACATTGATATGGCATCTCTCAGATCAGCACGCACAACATTTTACCAACACCTTTACATTCCTTTGGATTATAAGTAGAATTTCGCATTTAAATTGGCCACTATCGCTTCGATATCGGGGCATTAAAGTTGACCAAATCCAAACCATTGCGTCTAACTTTTTATGGCTTTCCAAACGTAGGACTGTTATTCTCATATCTTCCCAGTAAACTTTGCATTAATAGATGTTATTCTTTCACTTGTATACATAGGTAAGCATCACATTCACTTATATAAATCTGTTAATTCAATAAAATGAATGTCTATATTGGTAAACATCATATTCACCCATATAAATATATTAACTCAATAAAATGAATGGGAGTCCTTTAAGGAAATAGGACTATAAAATGTTTAAGAAAATAGGATTATAAAATGTATTTTGAGATTTTTCTTTGTGTATTACATTTTTATTGGAATTAATAACGGAGAAATTTAAAGTTTTCATTTATTAATAAAAAAAATTAATTTTGTATTATATTTTATGGAAATGGGTTGTAACAAAATTTAAATTTTATTGATTAATAAAAATATGTAATAAGTAATGTGAGTGTTGAAAAATGGAGAGTTCCAAGACTCAAATCTCTTTTATAGAGTGGTTTAAAGAAAGTACATATAATAGATTCCCAAAAATTTATTAATAACTAAGTAGCGAGTAAATTGCTAAATTTTATATATAACTAAACAATTTTTTTGTAAACATTATATAAATATTTTTTTTAACAATTACAATACAAAGTTATTATTACACAATTAGAATTTTATATTAAAACTTATCATTAAAAAAAATTAATTAAAAAATAAAAAATATTAAAACTTCAAAAATTATATACAAGGCAATAATAAATTTTATTTTTATTTAAACCATTATTTATCTTTTCTATATCTTTTTATAATAATATTTAAAATAATTTATATTGTCTTATTTTATTTTAAAACCCATAATTTATATTTTTTTATTTTTTATTAATAAATATTTAAAATAATTTTATATTATAATTTACATTAATATTACAGGTTTATATTAATTATTATAACTTTATTTAAATATTCTAGATTAATTATATAAATAATATATTTTTATTCCTTTCTCGTAATTGCTTTGTTATTCTTCCTATTATAAACACCACTACACACTAAATGCATATATAATCAAATATAAAGGTTAATCCAAAAATAACATGTTATCGATATGACATGGTGTAGGGAACAAACATATTTATCTAACAAAAACCAATCTTAATTTTTACTTCCTATTTAATCATCTAAATTTTATTTTAAAAATATAATAATAATTAATTTAGAAAATCCAATAATGTAAACTTTTACCGAAAATCCTATTCATGTAAATTATTCATTTTTTATTTGAATTCAGATATCTTTCTATTGTCATTGCACGTGAAGTTATACCACCATTTAGGGTCAGTTGATACATCCCTTACCAAAAATATTTTGTACATAATATTTTCGTATTAAAATACAAGCTTATCCCTGAAGGTGTGCTAGGTGTATAACCATTAGAGAAAAATATGATAAGTCTAATGGTTAATTAATCTAATATGGATTAAGTTCACTAAGGTTGGCTAAGTCATGGGTATTTAATAAATGTAATAAAAATTCACTTTATTGAAGAGGTTCATTATATAATGAGGATTTGAGTAATGGTTAGGCTTTATTAGGTAGTTATAAATAAAAATGAAATCTTTTATATCTAACATATATTAGAATGTTTTATATTGGATTTTAGCTAATTAGAATGTTTTTCCTTTCACAAAAACAAGTGAATACAAATGTATTTTTCAAAAAGAAAATATTTAAAAGATATTGAAAATTTTATTTTATTATTTTTATAAATTTGAAATCATAACATTTAATTTAATTATAATTTTTAATAAAAAAATAAATAAATCACAATTTTTTTTAGATAAAACTATAATTGGAATTTTAAAATATATATTTTATAAGGTTTCTATTTTGATATAACATTTAAATATATTTCTAAAATATTTTCTATATAATTTTCTAAAATCAATTGAAAATCTTTCTTATTCTTATGAAATATGTGATTTCAAAAGACTGCAAACCATTAAGTCACCACTTCGAGGTAGTGATGGAACTATCAAAGAGTAGAGATTGAAGTTTTCCAAATGCCTAGGAAACCGTGGAATTGAATTTTATAGCTAATTTAAGGGAATGTGGATCATAATGATCATAGAATGAGATAATATTAATAATTAGTATGGACGGATCATATGATTGAGAGGAGTCTTTTAGATAATGAATAAGATTGGAAATATATATTAAAGTTATAATATTGGAAAGATGAGATTGTCTTTTTAATGTGAAAATAGATTTAATATTTTTAAATATAGTTAATTTAATTTAGATGATATATTTATAGGTTAGATTTTTGGCTTGAAAAACTATAAAGAATTCAAAAACATATAAGTTGTCAAAATCACTTTACACTAGCCTTTAGCACAATGAAAGAGAGTACTCCATCACAACCTATTCTAAGCCTATTGGATAATTTCATTTATTTACTAAAATTCTTATTAAAATAGGAAATAAGAAATAAATAAATTTCTTTTGCATTATTTCTAGTTGGTTCGAAACGCGTTGACAAATGATTCTCTATGTGATTTTTCCGAAATCATTCTCACACTCAAGTATGGATCACAAAGTCTAAGCTCTTTAACAAAATAATTATTTTAATGTGTAGCAATGAAACAAATTTTAAAAATATATAAGCTAATTAAAAATAAAGAATAATATTGAATATGTTAGTTCAATTAAACATTTTAACAAAAAAACACATAAAAAATAATATTATCAATCACAAAAACCTAATAAACAAAAATTCAAAAAAATAAAAAGAGTATAAAATTCTAAAAAAAATCACAAAAGGAAATAAAGCCCAGACAAAATTCTAGAAAACAAAATGAGTATAAAACTTGTTTAGCAAAAGAATATTAGTGCCCAAATCTTCAATTAAGATGTGCTTGTTATTCGCAAAAACCTTTAACTATCAACACTCTACAACCCAATATATAATGGAGCAACCCAATATATAATGGAGATATTGTTGAATATGTTCTTTCAAAATAATTTTTTTTAACGACAAATGCATATACACAATAACATTATTGAAAAAGGAAATAAAGTGCAGAAGAAAAAAGAAAGAGGTATATAGTTCCTTTAGCAAAAGAGAATCACAAAGGAAAATAAAGTGTAGACAATTAAAAAAAAAACAAAACAAAAAAAAGTATAAGGTTTGTTTGGCAACCTAGAGTGATGAAATAAAACTATTTCTCTATAAATTATGCTTCACTGGAGATTGGGAAAACAAACTCACCAGCTATAAAACTTTCCAAAAGCTCATTCCTAGAAAATATTAAGTTATATTTTATGTGTAATTTAAAAAAGCATATAAGGTTATTGGTCAAAACCTGAAAACAAAATCTAACTATATGTGAAGTGCTGCATGAAAAAATTAAGTAAATTGACATCAAAGTTAAATGTGTTTTAGATGTAAATTTTATCAAAGTGATAAATAATTAGTATCTAAATTAAGCAAAAATTGTTATGGTAGTTAAAAATATTTTTGTGTGAGTTAAATTTTGTTAAAGTAAAATCAATAATTATTCTAAATACTATAGTTAAAATGATAATGTGAGGTAAAATATATCCAAGTAAAAATTAATTGGTATATATAAATTATGTAAATTGTAAATGTTTTTTCGCAAGGGAAAAACAAATGTTTAATAATAAAATTTTAAATGGAAAATAATGCTTTACATAAATAAATATTATCCTTAAAATAGCTTTGTGTAAGATAAATTTTATCAAAGTAAAAATAGTGAACATTTAAGACAAGGAAAGAAATTAAGATCATTGTTAAAAATATGAGTGCTTAATATGGGTGCATAATTTAATTGATGTCAAACAATTCAAATTTGTATATATTCCATTATAAAAAAAGAGAAAAACTAATGAAAAATAATTTAAGTGTAAAACAAAATTACATTATTTTAAATAATTAAAACCAGTCTACATTCATCTTAAATATAGATTTATGAAGTGAAAAATTATTTTTCAATATAATTCTATAGACTTCAAAACTTGAATAAACATTTGCATCTAAATGTATATTTAAAATAATAGAGCAAAAAATATAATAATTATTATAACTTTAAAAAATTACAAAATACTCTAATTTATTAAATTAAATATCCGCGGGAACGCATGCCCAAGATTTTGAGCCCTGCACGGCTCAAAATAAAATGGAAAACTTTTGAAAAAATACAGTTGAATCCAAATTGAAATTTGGTTTTGCAAATTTTAGCGTTGTCTGAACGTGCTTTTCTGTGAGGATCTCTGACCTCTCGACTATGAGTGTGTGTATATGATTTGTCAAGCCAAAGCAATAAATTTAACACTCAGAAAAGTGAGTAAAGATAATGTCCATTACATCACGTCACAATTAATGATAAAGAGATATATAACTGCAGACCGCAATCCTGGTTGACTATGAATACTAATCTATTCCCTCGTCTTTTATCCGGAAGCTTCGAGAGAGCCCGTGGTCTTACACGATCATATCAGATTCTCCACTTCAATCTGGTCTCGATACATTTGCTTGTCCTTACACTGGAATAGCTTGGGGGTTGACTAGCTCAATGTTTAATGGGCCTGTTGATGTTTGTATGAGGATCGTGGAGCATTCAACTGGAAAGATTATAGACTCGTTTCCAGTGTTTTTTTTTGTGTTTTAGCATGTAGTTTAACTTTTTATTTTTTTGGTTTTATTTATATATTTTTAATTTAATATTGGTTGAAATTGTAAATTTAAATGATTTGATTTGTATAATTTTAGTGTTTGAAAACTATTTCAATCTACTTAATCTATTTTTATGTTTTAAATAATTACAAATATAATTCTACCAAAAATTATATATACAAAATCGATAAAGAAACTAAAACATAAAACAAAACAAAATTCATGGAAAAAATAAAATAATACATAAATTGTAAAAAAATAAAAAATAAAACAATTAAATTGGGCTTCTCCTTTTTTAATTTCTAATACATAGAAGTGGCCTTGAAATCTGAAGCACAACCTTACCTTCGTTGATATCGTCGTTAGTTTTTCATTAATCCACATCCGTATCACCCACTATGCCACGCTATAGCCCCCATGAAGATTGATTTGCCACGAGCTTGCGGGGACGTTTCTGACACAAATAATTTGTTAAATCTACTTACACCTTTATACAAAAAAATTCAGTTTTCTATGTTGAACTTTCACTACCTTAGATCGCTGCATCGTTTGAGTAGGGCAAACCTACAAAAATCCTCTACAGTAGGTTAATGAGGTTATTTCCTTCAATTTTGTTTGAAATTTAGTAAGAAATTAGGAAAATTATTATTCAAATTATTGGGTTTATATAATTTGAATGTTTCAATGGTTTTCCACGAAATGGAATATGTTTTAGTTTTCAAAATTACAATTTAAACAATAAAAATATGATATCTTACCCTGAATTCTGTTCCCCAATTCTAACCGAAAGCCAAAGAAGACACCTCTTTAAACTCGTCAAATCCTTTGGCTACAAATACTTCAATTTTTATCCCAAAGTATTTTTATATATCAAATTTTCTTCATTGAACTTTTACTATATTATATTGCTTCTTTGTAATGCCAAAGCACTACATCGTGGTTCCTCCACATCTTCAATTTTTACACAAAAGTATCCAGTTTTCTTCATTGAACTTTTAATACATTATATTACTTTTTTGTAATGGAAACGCACTACATCGTGGTTCCTACACATCCAATTGACATTGATACTTAGTCCAGCACATGACCTTCATAGATCAAGGAAATTGGTGTGCCTAGTCTTACCACGTTGCTAGAGCACATCGGTTAGGATTACCATTTCTACCTTGGAAAAAAAAGAAAGGAGGCAATGCTATTAGAGGGGATTTCTAGCTTCTTTCTTAATACGGTTGTGGATCATGAGATGCTTTTCTCAGCTCTGTAATGTAAACAAGACAGGCTGCATGGCAGCTAGTCCCTGCCTAGCTGTTGCAGCTAGGACTTCCACTGTCGAGTGAGTCAAGCGTGTCTGCGCTTTCAAAGAAAAGGAGATCCTGTCAATGTAGACTAGATAGTATTAAGCATCGGTGAAAACTTTAACCTTAAGTCAGTGCCTAGGGCCTACTGAAGCGCTGCAGATCCTAGCAGAGTCCCATTCCTAAGTTTGAAGTTTAAGTAGTCGATTCTAAAGCTTCCTAAGTGATAGTTTAGTAAGCTGAAGTATGAGCCATGGAAGTAGAAGCAAGCCACAAATTCTACCAGAAGCAAGCCACTACATTATCTCGGTCATCTCCCATTAGACCACAACACGCTACCTACTTCAATCTTTATCATGTTAATGATGTGAGGTCTTCCGAATTGAATGAATGGTTGCAGTCAACTTTGGAATTGAAGAACAAGGGTCACCTGTTTGTTTCAATGATATTTTTCCCTTTTTAAAAAAATCCTTTACTTAAGGGAAGGGGCAGCGTAAATGTTTCGACTGTATTTGACAGTAAAAATGTGCCATGACTATGTGCCATGACTTTTTGACTGTAATTGCCAGTACATGTCCTGCGAGAACAACATGGCTTTCAAATTTGGAGCTTCATATGCCTGTCAAATTCCATAATTTTTGAGTTTCGAGAGATAAAAAGTAAATGACGACCATTTAATTTAGTGGGCATTAGGTTCTTGTGGCCAACAATATATGTAGTTATTTATTTATTAATGCACAAGATAGTATTTGATTTTGTATTGATTTAAATTTTAATGAGTAATTTCCACGTTCAAACAGTTGCTACCGTAGACCGCTCCGCGTTGTATCCATTGATTCCCTATTTTATTTAATAATGAAACCGCATGTTTAAAGGCACTCGCCAAATCTGAAGAATGTTTTGGAGAAAGCCCAAGTTCGCGTGCACCAATGAATCCGAATTCTATGCAACGTTGTTTCAACAATTATTTTTGACCAAAAAAAGACAATCGGTTCGCTGACTCAACATCACCATCTTTATGCTTCCAAATCATCTTGCCGTGCCAGGTAGGCTTACTATTCTCGCGCTTCACTCAAGAATGGAAAAGGCCAAGCACTATAGCCCAAAAGGAAGCATGCAAAGCCAAAGACGCCACGTCACAAAAACACAGCCACGTATCTCTCACGCTGAACAACAACCTGCATGCATACCAAATGGTATATGCTTTTGAGCTGAGATTTGTCAGCTATTAGGAGATGCAGACGATAAGACATGTTGTTGAGTCAATTATTTAATTGTTAAATAATATATAACACATAAATTACATATTTTTTCCTAGTGATCTGCCCTCTAACTTCAATGTAATGTCTTTCTGATTACGAACGTAGGTAAGCTAAATTCAATGCATCTGGACTTTATTGCATCATAAGGAAAGGGTTCTCTCAGAATGCGAGTAGCCATTGCTTTAGAAAGGGAGTATTCTCTCAGAATGTGAGTAGCCAGTGCTGCTGCATTCAAATTTAAGAAATTTCTATCTATAGACAAGTCTATTGAGTGGTATAGCCAGCACCAGAAAGAGCTGATAGAATCATCAGACAATGAGTTTATTGACTTCGCATAGTACGCGAGTGCCCCATTTCATTTCATGGCTCTGATTCTATGTAACAGAAGAGTGGGTGCCACCGATAGCTTTCGTGATTTGAATAGGGTTCCAGTTACTCAAGATGCTTCTATATCTGTCCCATGAGCGTGCCAGGATGTTGCAGGATCCCTTCCTTGTTTTTTCAACGTGTCACTGCAGAGAACAGCAGCAGTGAAAGCATTAGTATAAGATGGAAACGAACATCGCAACAAAAGGAAAAACTGAAAAATATTTACAGAAATGGCATGCAGTCGCCGCCACTGGACGAGATAGAGAGAATAACTTCCCTTCTGAAGAACTACGGAAGAGTTGAACAGAAAAACGTGAAATGCTGGTTTCAAAAATTCAAATCCAGGAAAAGCAAACGGGCATTAGAATCACCGTTCTCGCTGGGTGGAGAGGAGTTTCTACCTTTCACCATAGGAAAAAGCCCTCTGCAATTGATCAGGTTGGTTATCAGTTCCATTTTTTTTCTTTTTTATGCCACCGTTTAATTGTTCAGAAAAGAGAAAATAATACGATAAATTCAAATTGTTTAGAAAAGACAAAATAATATGATAAATTCAAGCGAAATTTTCAAATTATTCAGAAAATAGAAAATAATATGATAAAATAGAAAAGCTGGATTCTTAACAATCTGAATGACTCCCATCTTGATTACTACTATGCTTTCATTTCCATCCTCTGTTTCCTCAACATGATCTTCTTCTTGGTCATTGCAAAATTTTATGTTTACAAGAAGGAAGACAGTGGAACCGTTCCCTCTGATCAGTCGTCCCACCTAGCATTTATGCCTCTGTTTAAGCTTCAACCTGAAAGCCAAACACTCATGTCTTCTGGAGACAGAGAGCTTGCAGCCTTGCGTTCAGAGAATGCACATTAGAGCGGTATTTTTATTTGGATGGTAAATTTTTGGAATATCCCAAAATAATCAGGAGAGAGTCAAGTGTTTGTCTTTTTTTTACTGATCTTATCAAAGATATTCCTAGAATTTACAATCCCTCAAGTTCAGAAACATTTTGGAGTTTATGTAGATATGTAAAGTAGTAGACTGGCCATATGCACATATATCGCATAATAAAATGGCAGTCGTATTTTTCTTTGTCCTGTGCTCCAATAAAACCATGTATACTTCAAAAAAAAAAAAAAATGTTCAGGAGGAAAATGTACCTGAATTGAATGCCAGTATTGTGGGTATCCAGGATTGAAGGGTGAGGAAATATCGTCAATCTCTCTGAATTGAATGTCAGTATTGTGAGTATACCTCACTTGACCGACCTTCCTGTCAATCCACTAATATTGATAAAGCCAGAGGAATCAATGAATCCCACGGGAGGCTTGACTTAGGTAGAATATGGCAATCTTGCCCACAAATATGCCCAACGACATTCTCACACCTAACTGCCCCCTGATTCATGAATTGTGCTTTGATTGCATATAACAAAGTTGCAGATTTTTTCTGAGTCGTTAAAATTAATTACCTTTTGTTATTTTGGTGTTGGCAGTATTTGGTGGCCGAGGAAAGGATGCCGCTCACAGAACGGTGCTTCATCCAGTTCGATAGTCGACTCCATATCTGGGACCATCGTACACGAGCTCAAGACCCGGAGTCGACCCGGAGTCTTTCATGATCGTATCCCTCTTCTCGTATGGAGGAAGGTCTTCTGCTTGCGAAGATACAGATAACAGCAGTATGTATGAAAGTTTGGGGTGAGTTCAAGATATTCGGCATAAGCCCTCTTTGCTTTTGCAGCCTGAATGACCAGGTGGACTTGTTGTAGAGAAACATGCAGAGTAGCCATGCAGAGTAGACACACGGCAGACAGATTGCAAGAGTGAGTCACTTAGAACCTAACCTACGCCATATCATTTCCTCATAACATTTCTTTAACATTAAATGTTGGGGAACTAATGCTATCTTTGGGATAGCATTACTTCATGCAGGCGACAGTGCTTTAATCCATTGCAATTGTCCGAAACTCCTTTCCTAAGTTTTCAGATTGTATACCTCGATCTGAGGCCAAATAAGACGAAGACTTATTTCATTGGTTCAAAGCACGTGAAACTGTAATTAAAATATTAAAAAATGTATTGGTGATTGTGTCATGCCAAAATACTTTGGGTTAAGGCAAAATAAGTTTATTGGCTGCCGTGCAAAACTAATGCCATCGAACCAAATCGATTACTATAGTCCCTGCCAGCCCGGAGGGCAGGGACTAATAAGAGAATACTGTCTTAATTTCGAGTTCCCAAATCTTAACCACAAAAATCTTCTATGTGACATTTTCGATAGATTATACTAGCAATTAACCTTTAATGTGTAAGGGTAAATCAATATAATGTGAAAAGGTAAATAAATATAAGGCGAAAGGGCTAGAAATGTTTAATTTTTTAAATTGGTTGATTAAATCTAAGATTATTATGATAGTGTAAAAGCAAGTTTGGGAATTTTTTTTCCTTATAAAGCAATGTGTGAAAATGTGTGGTGAGTGGCATTCATATGGCATGACATGATTTTCATGACAAAACTAAATTTTAGCACAAGACATAATGTTATAGCCAAAGTAATTGTAAGTGTGATACAATGTGTCACATGTAAACAATAATTTATTTTAAATTATTTTTCCTATGTCATTTACATAAGAAAATATTTTTCTTCTATGCAGTTTTTTTAAATAAATTGTTGGACTAACACAAGATAATAGAAGAAGATTTGGTTTTATGTTCATCAAACCTCTTTTAAAATTGGGTGTTAAATGTTGATTCAAAAAGGTTTAGCTTATTGTCACGACAAGTTGCACTACATTAAAGTTTTGTATGTTAGTGCAAAACATTGCAGTTTTTCAATTTTTTTTTTTTTTTTTTTTAACTCTGATATAATGTCTATCATACCTATAATCAATATGCTCATGATGTATCACATAACTTTAATTTTTCATTTTTCATGATATATTCCACTCAAAAAATGTTTATTTCTATTTGACATAATTTTCCTTTCACAAATTTTCCTTCAACATGAGAAATGTAATTTTTCTAAAATGGTATTGTGTAAAGTGGTTTTAATACTTGGAAAACCAAAAATATTTTAAACTAAAATCATGACCTCTTTTTCATCCAACAATCATTACGATCCTTGGAATTTTTTGAATGATCATATAGACTTCACATATAGTGAAATTTCGAAGAGTTTTTTTTTTGTAAGTCAGATATGTATATTATAGAACAAAATATGTTATAAAAAGTCTGCCGAAGCAGAACGAAACCTTAGCTGGACCATTTAAACCGTGCTGACAGCCAGCCCTGGGCTTTCAAAACTGAGCTTCACACCACGCAGGGCGGCTTACTCTTAAAACAGTTACTAATCGCCACGACACTATCAAAACTTGGACAGAGACAGAGTAACATCACTATCTTGCATAAGGCCGAAGCCATGACAGAAAACAGAGTAAACAGAGTAACATAACTAGCTAGCATAAAACCGAAGCCGTGACAGAAGAAAAAAGATAGATTTAAAGAAGAAACTAAGGAAACCTACCAGTGCGAGGAAAGCCACCAATTCGACTGACTGTGTCTAAGCCCACGTCCAGAACATGCTTGTCGACTCTGGCCTGCATATCTTTCATGGATTGGAATTCCTAAGCTTCCTTTATCTTTTGCTCCTGCATTAGGGGGTACGGACTCAGAGTTTGCCGAAGAAGCCTGATGAGCACAGTCAATTTCTTGTTGACAGTTTCCACAACCTCATGCACTGTGGTAATTCTTCGATCGAGCGATTCATGGATTTCATGAAATTTTGCTGACTGATCCTCCGAAGTGGAGTTCCCCTTCCCAGAATGCTGCTTCCCTTCTTCCTTTGAATCCAGGGCTTTCGCAAGGAGAGTTTTGATTCTCCAGCTCTCCGCTTTAGTCCGAACATACTGAGTGGCTCTTTTGGAAGGAGTACTCGGGTCATGTAACTAGTCAACCTCCTCCGCAATGATCCCCTCCTGACGCTGCGCTTCTTCCTCTTTCACAAAAGCTTCCAATTCCGCTATCTTGCGTTTGCTTCTTGTTGTTGCTCTGGTCTCATACATATTCTGCGCGGTTCGTAGTTTGTGGTGGGCTGCCGAACATCTACAACTCCCCGCTTCCATCCTATTCCCTCTAATATTATCGCTGTGATCACTTCTACAGACAGAAAGGTGGTGGTCTCTCGCAGTGCTTTGAACTGAGGTAAAAGAACCAGAGCCACGACTCTCCGTTAAATAGCTATTTTCCATGGAGTTTCCCATAATGCACTCTCCCCTTCGATGTAGAGTGGAGGTACTTTCGTTATTAATTCGAAAGATGTTCGCACAAATCACATATCTTCTCCCTGACCTAGCATAAATGTTGCTGAGTGCCTTCCCATCAAGGTTGAGCCAGCTGTCCCTTCCTTGCAAACGGACTCTACGGAATCTCTCGTGGCATGAACCATATTGATAGTTTCCATATTTGGCTTTCTCTTGCCATAATGACCACCGCCGCATCTGTCTAGTCGTCGAGCTCCCGTGATGACATCCCAAGCTGTTACCGGAAATGCCAGGTATATGGTGCCGGACAGAGAAACCGTTGCCGGTCAAGCCCGGTCGGTTTCGTTTAGATCTTGCTGTGCCAGCTGTACACATCTTGCCTTCAGGTTCGGGCAGTCCAATTCCTCCCAACAACTGTCCCACCCCCTGTCCTGATTTTCCATGCCACAATTCGCTAGGTAGTCCGCGAGCCCGTTCGCCTTACGCCTTACCGCATGAAAAACTAAACCTTTCATTCCAGCCATTAGTTCTGCAATATTTTCCGTAACCTTGGCGAGCTGCCAGCGTTTTGTGGCTTTGTTTGCCTTAGTGCCTCCCTGAATTCTCTTAGCTGTTGATATGACCAGTGATGAATCCCCTTCCACAATTACATTGCAGATGCGTAGGGATTCTAAAATTCTCAGACCATGCTCAAGCGCTGCAAATTCCATCTCATTATTTGTGCTTTCCCCAAGCGCTCTGTAATATATGTGTAGAATTTCTCCATGCTGGTTACGTAATGCACCTCCAATTCCTGCCATGTCGGGATTGCCTCTCGACGCCCCATCAAAACTAAGCTTCAATCCTCCTTCCGGCGGACGCTGCCATTTGTCGATCTGTGAGGATGGTTGCGTTCTGTGTCTCGAAGCTGTGATGCTGCTGGTGGCTTCCAGACGAAAGCATTTCAAAATGTGTAAGTCTTGAGCTAACGGTTTCTCGTTACATTCCTCTCTGCATTTCGTTTGAATTAACTGTTGAATGTTAGTTATTATATTGTCTTTAGAGAACTCTATGTTCCTGTGTTCGTCTTGAAATATTCTACGGTTACGTTCCTTCCAAATAGACCATAGTAAGAACCTTGGAATAGATTTCCATATGCTGTTGACTCTTCGTATGTTGGAGAAGTCTTTTTTCCAGTTCAGTATGGTTCTATGAATGGATTCTTTGTCTCGGTCAGAACTACTGAGAATTCCTTCCATCCAGCTCCATAACTGATTTGCCCATTCACAAGCATTGAACAGGTGGTTTATAGATTCCTCCTCGACGAGGCACATAGGGCATCTTGAGGGTCCCCTGAAACCTTTCTTGCACAAGTTGTCCCAAGTTAAAGTCTTGTTTCTCATTAGAAGCCAAAGGAAGGTCCTGATTTTCAACCAGAATAGGTTGTCCCAAACTTTGCTTCACCAGGGCACGACTTCTACCTGTTCTTCTTTTTCTATTATATCCCTAGCTTCTTTTAATGAGAAATTACCATTACCTTTCAAACCCCACCTTAGCTTATCATCCTCTTCAGTTTTCCGAATCTTTCTTTTGAGGATTCTCTCATTGAGTTGCTGAAAGCTTTCGTTGTTCTCCTCTGTATTCCTAGGATTTAAATTAATCCAGTCCCTCCAAATCAGATCCCTACTACTTTGAGTCCAATACTGATTAACTCTGTGTCTTCCCTCATTTTGACTTATTCGCTTGAGGGTAGATAGCTCTGGGGTGTCCAGTTTAGGCAACTTCTGCCATGCATCTTCCCAGAACATGTCCATCCTTCCATTGCGAATCTCCCAAAAGTTGTGCTCCTGTACTAAGCTCCTGTTATTCCTGGCATGGTTCCATATTGACGATCCTTCCGGGACTTCTTGTAGTCTTATGAGGTCCTGAGTATCACAGTCTGGAGTGTATTTTTCCTTCCAATGCCTCGCCCAAGGTAAATTGGGTTCTTTAATCCATTTCCACCATATCTTAGCTCCACAGGTTCTGTTGACCACCCAAGGATCTGCTAAGTTCAACCCCCCCATAGATTTTGGCTGGCATAGCTTATTCCATGCCACCAAAGCCCACTTCTTCTTATCCCCATTCCCATTCCATAAAACGGATCTCTGTATGTTTCTCATTTGTTGCAGAATGCCCTTGGGGTCGGGAAGCATAGAAAGTAGATATTGCAGAATTGCCTGCAGAACAGCCTTGGTTAAGATAAGTCTACCCGCTAGGTTGAGGGCTTTGTGCGTCCAATGCGAACACTTTTTCTTCATGTTCGCTAGAACTTTCTCCTAGTGATTTTTCTGCCAAGGTTTCAGAGTCAGGGGATCCCCTAGATATTTCGAAGGCAGGGAACCAATCCTGAATCCAAGAAGCTGGGACAAGTGAGCTTGAACTGCCAGATGAGTGTTGAAAAAGAAAATAGTGGACTTAGAAAAATTAATCTCCATGCTAGAAGCTTGGCTAAAGAGATCAAGGATACCCCTGTAAGCCACAGCCTCCTTCACCGTGGGGGTACCATGTAACATGGTATCGTCCACGAACTGTTGATGTGTGGTGGCTGGTAGCGATCTTATTGGTTGCAAACCTTTTATAGATCCTTCTGATTTCTTCTTGGCTATAATTCTGCTTAGTCCTTCCATTAGGATTACAAATAGGAAAGGGGATAGGGGATCCCCCTGTCTTATTCCCCGCCAAGGAGTGAAAGGAGCAGAGGGAGCACCATTGACAAGGATTGAATATCTTGGAGATTTGATGAGAGCAAGTATCCACTTGATCCAGGTCCTGCAGAAACCAAATGCATCCAAAACAGCTTCAAGATATCTCCAGCTTACTTTGTCATAAGCTTTTGATAAATCCAATTGCATTAGCATTCCTGCTTCTTTTCTCGAATGAAGCGAGTGAATCATCTCCTGCGCTAACAAGATGTTATCTAGAATTTGTCTACCCTCAACATAGCTCGATTTCTCTTCCAAGATGATACCAGGAAGAATCAACTTTAGTCTTTTGGCTATGACTTTTGAAATAATTTTATAGATAACATTACATAGGGAAATAGCTCTAAATTTATCAGGTGTCTTTGCTTCTTCAACCTTAGGAATGAGCGCTAGAAAGGTGGAGTTGATGGATTTTTAGAATGGTTCCTGAGCGTCTGGAATCCTCAACTACCTCCTAGACCTCCTGCTTGACAGTGTTCCAACAGGCCTTGTAGAAGTTGATGGTGAATCCATCTGGACCTGGAGCTTTATCATTAGGCATGCTCCTGATTACCTCCTCCACCTCCTCCATAGATATTTCCGTGCAAAGGGCCCAATTCTGATCTGAGGTAATGGACTTAGGAATGGCTACTGTAAGTTCCTTGATGGCCTCCTCTCTGTTTATAGGCGGTTCCTATGCAATTGAGCTGAAGTGTTCCGAAAGCAGAGCAGATATGTCATTGTGATTCTTTAATATCTCCCCTGCATTGTTTTTCAACTCGAGAATCCTGTTAGCACTTCTATGGTCTAGAGCCGATCTGTGAAAAAAATTTGTATTCTGCTCCCCCTCTCTTAGCCACTGGACTCTAGATTTCTGTTTCCAAAGTATCTCTTCTTGTATGCATCTTTTGTGCCACTGCTGTGAAAGAACTTTTTCCTGCTCAATCGCTTCGACACTGTGGTTGCCTGCTGCTCCATTTTTGTGAATCTGTTCCAGTTTGTTCTCTAGAATGGCTTTCTCCTGGAATATATTTCCAAAAACCGTTTTGTTACAATCTTTTATCTTTTCTTTAGTTGCTTTCAACCTCTTTTGTAGAATAAACATTTTGGACCCTCTCACCTCCAAAGGTTCAGACCACCATTTCTCTACCATCTAGAGGAAGTTAGGGTGGTCTAGCCAAAATTTTTCAAATCTGAATGGTTTATTCCTTGGGGTACCCTGAACTTCAACAATAAGCGAAATTGGCCAATGATACGACCCACCACTGGGAAGGATATCTGATTCTGCTGTTGTACCATCCATTATAATGCTTTCTGAGATTAAAAATCTATCCAAGCGAGAAGCTATCAACCTTTCTCCCCCCCTTCTGTTGTTCTAGGTAAACATGCCACTCTTGGGGTATATGTCTACCATTTTGACAGTTTCAATGAAACCTGTGAAGGCTTCCGCATCCCTATTAAGTTTCCTGAGACCCCCTTTTTTTTCCAGAAGGGTGGTTATCATATTGAAATCACCCCCCGGTATACACTTAGACCTTGGATGTCTTTCAATAAGTCTGGTTAATGAATTTAAAAAAATTATTTTATCTTCTAATTTCTGAGGACTATAAATATTGATACAAAAGAAAGATCCAGAGTTACCTATGGGTTGAAAATCCACCGCTATGAAGTGTTTGTTCGCCTCAGCTGATAACATCTGGATTTCCTTTGTGTCCCAAATGGTTGCAAGGCCACCTTCTCATCCCTGGCTCTCAATATCTAAAACTTCTATATTTCTCCCAAGCTTCCTACAAAGACTGTTGATACTAGAGCTGCTACATCTAGTTTCTTGTAAGAACATAATTTTCGGTCTGTATTTCTGGATTTTCCTCTTTAAGATTCTATGTTTTGCCTGGCTGTTAAGCCCTCTTGCATTCCACGAGATGATCTTCATGTTTAACTAATTTTCATTGGAAGGACTGGAATGCGCTAAGCGCCTTCATCTTCCCTGAGTTTATCATTATCATGCCTAGCTCCTGTAGAACTTCACCACTAGTTCTATGACCTCTTCTTTTCTTATGCTTTGAACTAGATGATTTCCATAAAAGACTTTTCGAATGAAAGCTATTGCCTTTTACTATACCTAGCTTCCTATTCTGCTTTTCTAATTCTGCTTTTTGCCTTGCTATGTACAGGTCGTTTACCTTCCTGATTTCTTCTTCCGATGCATTCTCTATTCCTCGGGCCTTCCAGTTCTCAGCAATTACTGGTAGGTTCATCCCCTCCCTGGCTAGCGCCTCTTCCCATTCTTGATCCTCACTTCCGCCATCACTGGTGAGCATGTCAGTTTCTTCTTCTGTCTCCTCTGTTCTCTCCTACATTTGAACTTCATTATTGAGGTCCCCTTCATCCGTTCCTTCCCTGGTTGGTTCTTCCTTTTCATCATGCTCTGCATCTGATGTTAGGGTTTTGTGTTTGTCCTCCGCATCTGTTTCAAGATCTAACATCACAAAAGAGTTGTTGTGGTTGTTCCTGTCTGTATTCCCTTTGTTATTCTTCCTTCTATTAGCTCTCTGTCTAGACTTAGGTTTTATGAAGGTTTCTTTGTCTTTGTTGGCTTGTGCTATTTCGGTCTCTACTTCCTTCCTAATCATAGGGCAGTCTCTCATCAAATGCCCATGTTCATGACATTTGCGGCACCGGAAGGGAATCTGCTCATAATCTATAGCCTGAAAGTAATCCTCATCCCTGTATTCCAACCAGAGCCCCTCATGCAGTGCCCCGGAAACGTCCATTTCAACACATATTCTGGTGTAAGAAGTATATCTCTTTTGTAAGGTTGCTTCAGAGGCCTTGACAAATGTTCCCAACTAGTCACCAATTTGTTTCAAGGCATTCAGACCCCAATATTCTATTGGGAGAGAGAACAAACGAATCCAGACTGGGACTTGAGTGAAAGATTCTTTCTCCGGGGCGAAGTTTGGTTTCCATGGTCGCATGTACGATCAGATGAAGCCAAAAAGTATGGACCACCCTCAAAAATTCTATCCTTGTCTTCTAGGTTGGAGAAAACAACTGTGAAGAAACCTTTGGCTCCCAAATGAAGCTTAACATCCCCCCTCGGCTTCCATTGTTGTCTAATCCAATGGCAAAGAGTCCTTTCAGATGGCCATATGCCCATAAATTTGCAGATGATAGCCTGTTCTGCCATGTGCTCTCTGTATGCCTGAATCTCTGGGTCAGTTATTACTACCCTTAGGTTATTGGTCTTTTTGGTTTGCAGACCCCATTTGATGAAGCGTATTTATTGGGGCTTGTGCTTGGCTCCCCCTCCTTTTCCGGCTTTCCTTGCCTATTATCTGTTTGCTCCCTGTCTTCTTCATCTTGTCGTTCCTCGTTTTCTGATGATTTAATTATTGAGGTGATTTTGTCTTTAGTTCCTATCAGGCTTTCACCCACTGTGCCTTTGCCTTCCGTTGTTCTATTTGGCTTGTTAGTTTCCCCTGGTATTTTCTCCTTATTCCTCCTGCCGTTTTGCTTGTTATTGTCAAGCCCAGAAATCCTGACCCCTTCCTTCTTATTTTTCCTCTGCTTCTGCATGATTATCTGTTTGAAAGTAGGGGTCCCACTGGACCCCTCTGCCCCCATTCGGTCGGTCAGCTCTTGACCTTTGCGAAACAGTGCTATGAAACGAGAGATTACCACTTCCAGCCCTGTAATGGTATTAGCGCATTGGAAACCCTATTTTCGCCCTCGGCTTGCGTTGAAAAGGAAAATCGCTCATCGAAAACACATCTCTCTCTCTCTCTCTCTCTCTCTCTCTCCGAAATTTCAAAGAGTTGAACAGGAGCAATGAACAATAAAAATATTGATGATCCAAGAAGTTAGCTAGTGTATTTATTCAATCTATATTTCAAATATTATAGTGTAAAGGATCTATTTATTTCAATGTATTTACATGGAAACTACATTGGAATAGAGGTTCCTCATTAAATTATTGGATTCTATGCCTTTTCTCATATGTATAGATGGTCACTTTGTTGGTATTTTCAAGTCATAACTAAAGTTTGTGTGACAAGGTTTGGATATAGTTAGCCAAATAAAATTTGCATCCTTCCAAAGTCTATAGCAGAAACATAAAAATAATTTCCAAGTTTGAAAATTAGGACCAAACTTTTGAAAGCTATTTTTTAAATATAAAAATAAAATCAATAATGTAATTATACTTATATATGTAAACTCAAAGAAATTGAAAGAAAATAAAAGAAAAGAAAGAAAAACAAAAGAAAAAAAATGCTTAGGTTGACTTCCCTTATATGTGTCACGTTTACGACCATATAATTTCACTTCTCACATCCATAATTTTTCATCTCCCTTCAGGAAATATTATCATTAAAATGTCATGTTTGAGTTTCTTTAGGCTTAACTATTATTAAACACACGTGATTATGGTTAAGAATGATGGTTGAATATGGTTGAGTAGAAATTGTAATTGTTAACTATGATTAATTATAGGTTGATTTTTGTTAACTTTAGTTAACAATGGTTGACTGTGGTTGATGATGTAAACTATGGTTGAAGAAACTAAGCCATATTTATATAGTTGACAATAACTGAAGTGAGTCTATTATAATTTTTAATGTTTAACTATAATCGATTCTAAATTGAGTATCATTATTATTTTTCATTATGATTTGTTAAATTAATTATACTTGATAATATTTGACTATTGTTAAATGTGTTTAACTGTGTCAAATATTTATATCAAATTGAAATAAACACATTTACATTATATTAACATAAACTCATTGATGTTATATGCACATTTTTATTTTGGTTATCAACATCTTCATTTTCCAAATAACTTCATGTTTTGTTTACCCATTAAAACTTTAAGGAAATCCTTAAAAATAAACTTCAAACTATTCCAAAGGTTATGGTATATGTAAGAATGGCGCTCTTAAATAGAGCTATTTTTCATATGAGAGAAATTTTTAAAGGTATGCAACATTCAAATATTTGGATAAGAATGACGCTCTTAAATAGAGCTATTTTTCATATGAGAGAAAATTTTGAAGGTATGAAACATTCAAATATTTGGAAAATGTTTATAGTGGTAATTCCAATACGTTAATGTGAAACTATGTCATCCTTATATGTTAGTGTCACCAATATGTGATGATGTCACATTTGAAATCATATATTTTGACAAAGTGGTAAGATTTATATTGAAAATGAAATGTACGAAATACACAAAACCATAAGCACCAAATGAAGATTGTTGCAAATCATTTGCATTGCAAATTATTTTAGTAGTATTACATATTGTAATACATGCACATTTTAGTGATGATCCTAGCTACATGGTATGCATAGTATATCTCCTTTCTACAATGGATGAAATTCCCAAGGTATATTAAAACGTGAAAGATTAAATTCTTTTGAATAATTGTATATTAACATAAATGGATGTTTACGCTAATTTACGTGATGCTATTAGACATTAGAAATAAGGTACAAGGTGCACTAGGGGAATTCCTTGTGAAATTCATTCATTGGTAGGAATAAATAATATTTCTATTTCTATTTCTTATTAAATTTGATAATGGAAAAAATATATTTAATTATTAAAAATATAGAAATAATGTTTAATTTTTAAGTTATTTTTACATTTTCTCAATTGTTTTCTTTGAATTTTTAATTTTTTAATTTAAAACATTTTAAGGATTAATTTAATAAATTGAGTCAATGTTGAAAACCCCCATCTCTGTCGGTCGAGGAGCTAGTCGGGAGCGAAAATGGCAGATAGTGGGAATACTCAGAGGGTGTTGGAGATCGAAAGTGGCAGAAACAGAGGCGACGTCCATGTTGTTGGGGGTCTGAGTCGGCTCAGCCAAACGCTGTGGAAGGAATCGACAGATACAAAGAATATTGGAAATGTGTCGGTGTGGCTCACAGGGCAGGAGCTTTGTGTGACTGTTTCTATTAGCAGTGGTGAAACTCAGACTGTTCTTCAGGGTTTGACAGGGCATGCAGAGCTCGGAACCCTTATGGATCTGATGGGTCCTTCGGGATCTGGGAAATCCACGCTACTGGATTCGCTGCTAACGCGTTTCAGTCGGGATAGATTCGCTGCTAACGCGTTTCAGTCGGGATCGATTAAGCTGAATGGGCGTAAGCAAAAGCTTTCTTTTGGCACTGTGACTTTTGCCTGGGCAAGAATGCTGCTCGGCCAAGGTTACTCAGTCCGTTTCGCTATTCAGGTAATGCCAGAAGAGGTAGGCTCACTTAGGGTATCCGAAGAAGCAATATCGGGGAAGCTGGAGATTTGCCAAGCTGATCTCTTGGATTATCGCAGCGTTTTCGGCAACATCAATGGCGACTCCGGAGTCTTCCACGTCCCTACGCCCTGTGATCATCTGGATGGATTACAGGAGTATCCTGCGCCCTGTGATCATCTGGATGGATTACAGGAGTATCCGATTGGTGCGGCATATGGTGGCTCAACGAAACGCAGTCCTAGCTTCAGATCTGACAAAGATCTGCTAGATCTGGCCACCCAAAAGGCAGAAAAGACCACGCTCTGGCCAGATCCAGAGATCTGCATGAGGTCAAGACCATCGTCTGATTTCTTTCAGATCCAAAATTTCTCAGCCTTCAGGTAGAACCATCATGCAATGGGTCAGCCCTTTAGATCTGGTGCAAGAATTCAAACTGAATCTAGAGCGCAGAATGGGGATCCCATCAAACCTTCTGCGACTTCTCTTTCAAGGTAAACAACTTGAAGACCCTCTTCCCCTCTCTTCTTACAGCATTTCCAGGAACAACTTGGTGGTGGCGACCCTTCATTTGAGAGGAGGTACAGCGGGACAATCTTCCTCTACTCGGCCTTTCTCTTACAAAGACGCAGTTCACTCTGAGAACCCAAAACCCCCGGAAGCCCTTAAATCTAAGGCCTTCTTGGTTGACAAGATTGAAGAAGTTCCCTCTGTGGAACTCATAAATGAAGATCTGGCTTCCCAACATCAAGATTTTGCAGAAAGATCCATCATTTTCAGATTTAATGGATTATGGCCGCGATCTCAGGATCTCTATGCATGGATCCATGCAAACTGGACACATCACTGTAAGATCTTTTTTTGTTCGAAAGGTTATTTCATTGTTCTATTTGATAACTCTAAGCACTATGAAAAGGCCTTAGAAGAGGGCCCTTGGTTCATGGGAACTGCAGGGCTATGTTTGACTCCTTGGTTCCCAGACTTTGATCCAGCCACTGCAGTCATTACCAATACACCGGTATGGATTTGGCTTCCAAATTTACCTGCCCACCTATGGAGTACTCGAGTCTTCAGAGCTATAGGAAATACCTTGGGCAGCTTCATCCATGGAGATTTATGGCGGGAAGCCAAAGGTCTCTACTCATATGCAAGAATATGTGTGGAGTTAGATCTGAGTAAAGGTCTTCCAGAACAAATCAATCTCAAGATAAACGACTTTGTCTGGACCCAGACACTGGATTATGAGAATACAACTTTTTGATGCCACCATTGCCACCAATCTGGGCATTTGCAGAATACAGGCCCATCTCACCCAGCAAAGAAGAACAAGGCCAACGTCTCCAAGCCCAAGTCCAAACGATGGGCTCCATGCCCTCCTCCTCCAGTCGCGGATTCTGATTCCTCCAGCTCTGAGGATGAAGATAGCGATGAAGAATTGAATCAGGCCCCTCATTTCGTGGCCCCTTCCACTGATGGACTGGCGCCTTCCTCTGACTCAGCCATTGCTCAGAAACGTGTACATTTGTCCTCTTCCTCGGATTCTGAAAAGGAGGGCTCCCCTGTGGAGGATCCCAATCTTCAAGTTGTAATCACTCATCCACCCCAAAATGGTTGGGTTGAAGTCAAAAAAAGGAAAGGGAAAAAGCTTCGTGTTGATGCCTCTACCCTTTCAGGGTAGCTTTCAACGCTTCTTAAGCTGCCAGTGCTTTGTTGTAGCTCCTTGCTTGCTTAACTCCTTCTCTGGAACCGAGGTTGATAGTCCTATCATTTCCGGTTGCCGATTTCCTGCATCTCTGGAATGTAACCTCTTGTACAATATTTTTGCTTGATAGAATTAATATTTATCGAGAAAAAATAAATAAATTGAGTCAATATTTCTGGGTGAGAGGACTTTTTATTTTATTAATTTTGATTTTTTTATTGTGTTATTGATAGAAAAAAGATAATATCATAATTATGACCTTAGGGCTGTTAATATCTTAGTAAATTTTTTTATTATCCTATAATTATTTATAGTAATACAATTTCTCCTTAAATTTAAATGTAATACTATCTTTGATGGTATCAACATTTTTCATAATGACTTTCTCTCTATTCATTAATTATTTGGCCAAGCCTTGAAATCATCATACAAACCACTTTTATGTTATGAGTGGATTTGACTTAAGTTTGAAGTAATAATTGGAAATCTTCCTTCTTTCATGTTAGATTTTTTTTTTTCTTTACATTAGTTACCTACTCATAGACACACTCTCAATGGGAGAAAGAATAACTTATATAAGGAGGATAAAATAACATGGATTTCTTTTATGAAATATTAAATTTTGGATTTTCTATTTCTTTCATTGCTATTCTTTGGAGATTTTATAGTCCAAAACATCCCATTTATACAAGTGATGTAAAAAGAGCCTCAAAATGCCTTTTTTCCTACCATGGAAAATCCATTAATTAGTTTGTCAATGTTATAGTTTGATCCAATATTGCAATGAAGGTTTACTCTAAGACATTTCTATGAAAATATTCCTTTAAGTTATTATCATCCTAAATAAAATTAGCATAGGTGATCTTTTTGTTTTGATTATCATAAACTTTGTGTTGTCAATGTTCACCCTCACACCTATGCTAGAACAAAAATCCTTAAATACTCTTGGTTGTTTTCTAGATCAAAGAGAAACCTTGCCATAGAACAATATCATTAGTGTACAAAATAAATATGATGAATATTGTAGCTAAAGTAGTGCTAGTTAAAATTACTTCTTATAAAGATGAATTTATCATGTAAACATAAATGTCAAAAAAAGCAACGGATATAGAATAACTTTATTCAACTTCCATATTATAATTTATTTATTTCAAGCAACAATTTATATTCTTAAAATTAATAATAACATTCTTATACAACATTTATCACAGAAACACTCAACTCAAAATAAAGCTTCAACTTTTCTAATCTATTCCTAAAATTAATTGCAAACACTCTATCAAACACTTTCTTAAAATCGACCAAATAAAAAAAACGTATGATATTAAATTTATAAATACTACCGTCATTTTATATGAACTTACCTGAATTAGGATTAGGGGTCCATTGTTGATAGCTTTAAATCTACCTTGATCTTTGTACCTTTTATCCTAAATTTTTTTGCCCTTTGTTATTTTTTTCCAATATAATTTTATATAAATTGGTTAGAAGAAGAATAATCATAATAATTTGATTGATAAAGGAGTTTATTTTCTTTTAAACCTTTTATCCCAACTTCTTATCCATTTTCTATTTTTTTCCAATATAATTCTATATAAATTGGATATAAATTGGTTAGAAGAAGGATAATCATAATGATTTTATTAATACAGGAGTTTCTTTTCTTCCCGAAACAATAAGACCTTAAAGCTTTTATACTAACTTCTTAGCCGTTTGCTATTTTTTTTTCCAATATAATTCCATATAAATGGGTTAGAAGAAAGATAGTCATGATAATTTTATTAATAAAGGAGTTTCTTTTCTTCTTGGAACACTAAGGCTTAAAATTCATGTTTTTAGGGAAATAATTTTCCAATGCGAGATTTAGGAGCTAATGAATGCCAAAAACAAAAGACAAATTCTCTAGTTTTATGATTTTGCTCCTAATGAATGCCAAAAACAAAAGACAAATTCTCTAGTTTTATGATTTTTATTGTCCAAAACGTTAATAGATTAAAATATTCATAAAATGTCTTATAATGAAAAATTCAATCATATTATTACTTTCATTAAATTTAGGAATCGAAATTTATCCTCACACATTTATGTATCCAATTTAGTAAAAGTAAATAATTTTGTTTTTTCTTAGTTAATGTTTTCTTAAAATTTTTTAATTTTTTAATATTTTTATTCTTTTATTAAAGATTAAATATTTTTATTCTTTTTATTCTTTTATTAAAGATCTTATTATTTTCTGTTCATATAGTTTTTTTTTGTTTTAGTTATGATTTTGTAATTACTTAATATCATTTTATAATAATTTATTTTGTAAAAGATTTTTAAAATACTTTTTACATAGTTTTTTTTATTATTTTATATTTCTGCTTTTTTTTATAATATCAACAGGCGAGAAAGTCTGTGCATGAGATTTTAAGATGGATCTAGATCGGTTAGTTAGTATATATAGATAGATGAAAATTAAGGGTATCTCAAAGAACTGGGATGAATAGTTATTGTCTCCCCTATCTAGATTCTGTTAAATTTTGTTTTAAATTAAATTTGATTGATTTTTCCTTTTTAGCTATTGTTAAATTTTATTTTAAATTAAATATGATTGATTTTTCCTTTTTACCTATTATCATTATCATTATCATCACATCTTAAGTTTAAGTTTGACTAGAACCCTCTTTGCGTTCCACATTCCTACATAAATGTACTAAGTAAACATGCAATAGTGAAAACTTTCGTGGCATGTAGTTGCCAAGGGTAGAAAGTCATCACGAAAGTATTTCAATCTAGTTGCTTCATGGAGAGAAATTTTTTCAAGCTGCTGCGTAAGGCAAAAGGTAGCAGCACTCCCAATGAATCTTTACCAATTGACAAAACCTCTAAATTGCATCAGTTCCAGTCTACATGGTAATTGGGAGAAAATTCTCTCACATTGCTACAATTTGAGATTTCTAAATGTTCCAGGGTACTAATATTTCCAAGTGTGGCACTGGACACAGTAAAAAAGAGGCAAACGTCAAATTCAGACTTTTTAGTTGAATTAAATTCTCAAAAGATTTAGGAAGCATTTGCAAGTTGGAAGCACCATACAATTCAATGTGCTAAAGGTTTGTTAGCCTTTCAGAAGAATCAAGAAAGGATATCATTTTGCTACAATTGCATATGTCTAAGTATATGAAGGAGTAGTTCACAAAATTCTTCGAGCAAAATTTTGAGTGCGGCTTTGAGCAGGGAAGCCACCGATATGCTAATATTTTGACGGTACTTCAATTTTCCTACAGAATTTGGAATGCTTGAAAATGAGGTACCCCAGATGTGTAGATTTTGCAACTAAAGAGGAACCTACAATGTTTCATGTTTCAGCGATAAAGGCAACTAAGTTTCATGTTTTAGTGATTAGAAAGACGTAAATAGGGAATTTTGAAAACATAACAAAATGATATTTAGAAATTAAAATATATATGCATCCTCAAGATTCCCCGCCATAGTGTTTTCGACGTCCTCATTCTTAAGTTCTCCATCACCATAAAAGAAGGCAGACAACAGTATAGACATGCGATGACCATGGCTTGCTCAACATGCATTCTAAATAATAACCATCTTCAGCTGCAACAATTGCAAAGTTGAAAGTATAATTGAAGACATGACTACCTTATAGTGTAATTAGCTTGTATATCAATGTGTGAATGCAGTTCCACAGATTTCATAATCATCAATAGAATCTCACATATTATTTATTGAGAGTGTCTTTGAATTTTTTGGTGGTAATTAAAGTTCATTGGTACAAGGTTACACGTTCCAATATGAAAAGGTAAGGTATATACAGTTTATTAAATTAGTCAACTTGATGTTGAGAGGGAAATTTTTTGTTCATGAGACATAATTTTTATACATAGATATTTAAACAATGATCTTAAACTTATATTATTATTATTATGATGTTTACAATTGTATATGATAACTATTAACTTATTTTATTTATCACTACCATTTATGTTTTAGTGATTAATACATATTTGTTATTCAACATATTCTATTAATTTAGAAAAGAACATATTTTATTAATTCTAAAAACATTTGTAAAGGAAAATTTTAATCATCACTCGATTTCGAGTTTCACTCCGAACATATTTTTTGGTCTTGGGAGGAGTACCATTCTACCAAAAAAGACACCACAAAGATAAGCGTTGATATACCCAGAGATCAAAACGTCGCCAAAAAACATACAAAATGTATATGAAACCAAAAATGAAAACGAAGACTAAGGCACCTAGTCTTGACAATGCTCTAAATGGGTTGGTGGATGAATTAGTGGGCATTGACCATTGTGGACATGGAATTCCAAATTCTCTATCCTACCTTCGATCACCTCCAACCTTTCAAATTTCCGCCTTTGATTTCTCCTCACTAATGACACCCTGTCCAGAATATCCTTTTGTTGTTACATAACATCATTGTAAGAAGCAATGACTTCCAAAAGGTCTTCCTGCTGAAGAAGAATGAGCTCTGCTTGCTGAGATGAAATCTCTTGAAGTTGCCCCATAATAGATGAGAACGAAGGAGGCTCTCTCTCTTGGCCCGAAGTTAGGTGAATTTCATTGGCCAACACACTCGCATCTAGCTTGCCAGCTCTAGCTCCATCCTAGATCCCACCACCCACACAAGCAGACCCTCCGAGGGAAATGCCTCCTCGACGTGCACGACCCTATTGGAGAAGCATGGGGACCAACACCTCATACAATGAAAGATAGTACAACAACACTACAACGAGACACCACGTCCAACACAACTTGATAGTTACCCTTGCACAAAAGCCTTCTTGTTGGACATCTTCCTACCCCTGAAGATGGGAATAGAGCCAACACCGAAACAATGATGACACCACACAGACAAACCAAATGCCACATAGGAATTCAGAACCTTACCACCCACTTGGAACAACATGACCTCCAACCAAGCTTCATCAACTCGATCACCCCTACCCCCAAGATGCAACTTCCCGACATAATGACTTTGCACTAGAAACCCCACAACAAGATCCCCTGTGTCATGCCCCCAATTCTTTTTTCCTTTAATTGGTCGGGTGCGGCATTGCCTAAGTAACCAACATTTTCCATTATTATGTTACCTTACGAGCCGCCTTCAATCATTCATATTAACCATGAAATACTTTACAATGTGCGGAAACCATCATAAATACCATGATAAACAACAATAAGAACACCAGAAATATGCAAGAGAATGTCATCTTGTTATATATGTGAGAAATAGTACAATGGCCGGGAGAGTCGCTCCACTGGCATTCATAAACGAGGTTGGACGCCTGCCCGTGCAAGAGCACATGGCGGTCACACCACAACTCTCAACCAATATACAACCAAGAAACACAACTCTACCCAAACATGCGAGTGTGCTCGTGCACACCTGTACAACAACAAACGAAGTTTCAACTGGCAATCGGGCAGTTCACCCGCGCCCTCACCCTGAACGATCACCCGGCGGGCGGTGGTTCACCTGCACCCTCACCCGTGCACAATCACCCGGCGGGCGGGCGGTTCACCCGCGCCCTCAACCGATCCTCAATTGCGCCTTCACCGTTTCTCCGTGTGCCTTTGCTCGGCAGGCGGGCGCATCTCCTATGCACCTTGCTGCGGCTACCAAGTGCGCACTTCTCCTTTGTGCGATGAAGACTTGCAATGATTAGATGATGCAAAGTGAGCAGTCCACCAAATGTTTATACGGTCATCATGTGTGGTGACCTCCCCTCGGCCGACCCACCAACGCCATCATTTACTCATGTGCCGACGCCTTCAACCGATGTGCGACACCCCTATGTCAAGTCAGCTCGCCCATCGCTCATCCACGTCCTAGCTCACATATAAACGACGGTTCCATGCCCTAGTCGATTTTTCTAAGTGAGGAGAGCACACGCCCGACTACATAACTGCAGGGCGTTACATCCTCCCCCACTGGAAATCGTGGTTGCCCTCGACAATCCTAACTGCCTCAGTATCTTCTGTTCATACTTCTCAATCTTCTTCTTCCATCTCTAAAGCGAGTCCTTCGATTCCCAACTCTCCTATTCCGGTGCATTCTTCCATCAGACAAGGTACTCTCGTTTCATGTGGCAACCAATCCCTATAGTTCTGAAGTCCAAAATCTTCTCCAACTCCAATCCTGGTTTATCCACAATCCCGGCTAGTCCTCCCGGCAGTTCAGCTCTCTTTGGATGATCAGAATCAAGTCTGCATCTCTTCAACTGACTAATATGAAAAATTGGATGCTTCATGTGCATATGGTGCATAAGCTCCAACTCGTAAGAAACTTCCCCCACTCGCTTCTTCACCTGAAATGGTCCCTCATACTTCTGTGTTAGTTTGCTTGCAGTCCCCTTGGCTGGCTGAAACTACTCCCCGGCAATCCTGAGAAACACCATATCTCCCACATTGAAGTGTACCTCACGTCTTCCCCTATCAGCATACTTCTTCATCCTCCTTGCAGCATCGTGCAAGCGCAGCTGTGCCAACTCCAAGGTCTCCTCCCAAGCATTCATGAATTTCTTCACACGAGGACTCCTCAAAAAACCTCTTGTTACAACGGTGTGTGGTGCAACCGACATCTGCCCATTCATCTGCCCATTCACCAACTCAAATGGACTGTACCCTGTCACAAAACTCTTTTGAACATTGTAGCTAAACTGTGCAATATCCAAGAGTTCAGGCCAATTCTTTTGATCAGTCGTCACATAATGTCACAAGTAGTCCTCCAACAATGCATTGATCCTCTCGGTCCGCCCATCTGTTTGCGGATAGTAACTCGAACTCATCAACAACTCTATGCCAACTAACTTGAACAATGTGGTCCAAAATCTGCCTGTAAAACACGGATCTCTATCCGACACAATGCTCAATGGCATCCCCCAATACTTCACTATGATCTTAAAGAACATCTTCGTAGTCCGCTCAGCACCACAAGGTATCTTTGTAGGAACAAAGACAGCATACTTGGAAAAATGATCAACCACGACCATAATCCCATTGTACCCCTGAACTTGTGGTAATTGAGTGATGAAGTCCATCGAGACACTCATCGATGGCCTCTCTGGAATCGCTAAAGGCTGCAACAGTCCTCCTTGCCTCTAAGTATTCGATTTGTCCTACTAATAAATGATGCATGTATGTACATACTCCTCCACATCCTCCTGCATCTTCTCCCAAAAGAATCCTCTCTCCAATAATGCCAAAGAACGACGCTGCCCTGGGTGGCTGGCCCACGAAGAATCGTGGCACTCTTTCAAAAGGTGCCTCTTGAGACTAGATGACTTTGGAACATAGAGTCGGTTTCCAAAGAACAAGTACCCATCCCGTAGAAAGAACTTTCGTGTCTTCCCTTCCTTTATCCGCTTCACTATATTTTGCACCAAAGTATCGATTTCAACACTTTCCTTGAGTTTGTTTTGCATCTCTTCTGACATCTGAACCCAACTTCTACTCCTTTTTGCCCGATCTTCACCCTCAAATGCTGCAAGTTGCCCCTTCCTACTAAGGGCATCTGCTAGCGCATTGTGTCTACCCAATCTATACTCAATAGACATGTCGAATTCTGCCAAGAACTGCTGCCAATGAGCTTGCTTCGCAGAAAGCTTCGGTTGTGATGCAAAATAACTTGCTGCAACGTTGTCAGTCTTGACAACAAACGGATTCCCAATCAGGTAATGCCTCCACACATGAAGACAGTGGATGATCGCACTCATCTCCTTCTCATGAACCAGATACCTTCGTTCTCTATCCTGCAACTTCCAACTCTCATATGCCACCGGATGCCCATCCTGCATAAGAACCCCTCCTATGGAAAAATCTGAAGCATCAGTGTGTACCTCAAACGGTCTCCTGAAGTCAGGGAACTTCAGTATTGGCACTGTAACCATCCTCCTCTTCAAGTCATCAAATGCCTTTTGGCATTTATCCATCCAACACCACCTCTTGTCTTTCTTCAATAGGTCTGTCAGTTTCGATGTCACCTTGGAGTACACTTCTACAAACTTTCGTTAGTAGTTAGTCATGCCCAAGAACACCCTCATCTCATGGACATTCTTCGGTTCAACCAAGTCTTCGATCGCCTTCACCCTGCTCGGCTCCATCCATATGTACCCCTGACCAACAATATGCCCAAGGAATCTGAGCGAACACACACTTAGACTTCTTCAAGAACAACTGATTTTCCCTCAGTGCCTCGAACACCATCGCCAAGTGCTTCTTATGATCCTCCATGTTGTCATTGTACTCCACTATATCGTCCAAGTAAACCACTACGAACGAATCCAAGTATGGTTGTAGAACAGCATTCATCAAAGTGCAAAACGTAGCAGGAGTGTTGCACAACCCGAATGACATAACAAGGAACTCAAAGCTACCATACCTTGTTACTATTGCGGTCTTCTTCTCATCTGCTTCAGCTATCTGCACCTGATAATACCCATGCCTCAAGTCCAGCTTGGAAAACACTGGGGCTTTCGCAAGCTTGTCAAAGCAATCAACAGCCAATGGCAAAGGATACCTGTTCCTCACTGTCTGCTTGTTCAGTGCACAGTAGTCATAGCACATCCGTAGCTCATTGGAATCCTTCTTCCACTGGAACAATACCGGAGCTCCATAAGAAGACCTTGAAGGTCTAATGAAACCTGCATCAGCTAACTCCTTTAGCTATCTTTTCAATTGCTCCAACTTAGGCCTTGATAAATGATAAGATGCTCTTACCGGGAGTTGCTTCCCTGGTTCAAGCTCAATGCTATGGTCCTCTACACACCTTGGTGGAAGCTTCTTCGGTAGCTCATCATGCATCAAATCCACATACTCGGTTAGCACATCAGGAATCTCATCCGGAATAGGCGTCCCCATTCCATCACCTTCGACTCCCTTGAACATCACTACATATGTCTCCATATCTGACTCCTTCATAGCCTTCTCCAAACTTAGTGCAGAAACATGTTGCACCTTGACTTCCCTCCTTTGCCTATGAGTGGGCAAAGTCTAAGTTTGTGACTGTCCAACCAACAACACCTCATAAGAGAAGGGGACAACAATAGCCCTGCTGCCCTTCAAGAAATCCTGTCCAAGTATCATATCAAAGTCGTTCATCTCCATCACCGTGAAGTCCAACTGACTCGTCGAGTCTTTAATCTACACCGGCACTTCATGTGCTAAACCCACCACCTTAGCTCTAGAATTGACTGCCTTGACCTCCATGTTCGATGGGAGGATCATCAGTCTGACCTCTCTTGCCAACTGTGTCATCATAAAGTTATGAGTGGCCCCTGTGTCCACAAAAGCTTCAATAGTCTCGGCACGGACCATCAAGTCCACGAAACCCAGATTGTTCATCCATGATTTCTCCATAACTCGCGCTTGCATACATACCCGTTCACTGCGTTCATCATCCAGCAACAGCTTCACCATCCGTGAACCTGCTCTGATACCACCTGTCACACCCCCAATTCTTTTTTCCTTTAATTAGCCGGGTGTGGCAACGCCTAAGTAACCAACATTATCCATTATTATGTTACCTTATGAACTATGCCTTCAATCATTCATATTAACCATGAAATACTTTACAATGTGCGGAAACCATCATAAATAACATGATAAACATCAATAAGAACACCAGCAATATGCAAGAGAATGTCTTTTTATTTTATATGTGAGAAATAATACAATGGCCGGGAGCGTCGCTCCACCGGCGTTCATAAATGAGGTTGGGCGCCCGCTAGTGCAAGAGCGCATGGCGGTCACACCACAACTCTCACCCAATATACAACCAAACAACACAACTCTGCCCAAACGGGCGCGCGCGCCCATGCACACCCGCACATCAACAAATGAAGTGTCAACCGGTGGTCGAGCCGTTCACCCACGCCCTCACCCTGAACGATCACCCGGTGGGTGGTGATTCACCCGCGCCCTCACCTGTGCATGATCACCCGACGGGCGGGGGGTTCACCTGCGCCCTCAACCAATCCTCAACCGCGCCTTCACCGTTTCTCTGTGTGCCTTTGCCCAGTAGGCGGGCGCATCTCTTATGCGCCTTGCTGTGGCTACCAAGTGCGCACTTCTCCTTTGTGCGATGAAGACTTGCGATGATTCGATGATGTAAAGTGAGCGCTCCACCAAATGTTTATATGGTCATCATGTGTGGTGACCTCCCCTCGGCCGACCCACCAACGCCATCGTTTACTCATGCGCTGACACTATCAACCAATGTGTGACACCCCTATGTCAAGTCGGCTCGGCCATCCCTCATCCAAGTCCTAGCTCGCATATAAACGACGGTTCCATGCCTTAGTCGATTTTTCTAAGTGAGGAGAGCGCGCGCCCGGCTACATAACCGCAGGGCGTTACACCCTGACTCCTCAAAATAGGCAACAAGAACCACATGGGAGCCTAACAACCTAGGTTGTAGCCCCCCATTCTCAATGTTAAAAAAATCAATATTTACAATAAATTCATTCAATTTATATGTTAATCTATTTTCCTATATATCGAATGCAATGCATATCACATTAAAAATTAAATTAAAAAAAGAGAGAGATGTAAAAGAAATACAAGAATGTCGTCGAGATATGATTTTTTTATAAATATAAATAATTTTGCTAAAAACCTACATAGAGCCTTTCTATAAAATAGAAATTTACAAAGTAATTACTTTAGATTGTTAAGTGTAAATTAATTGGAAAAGTAAACTAACATAGGTCTTTCTTAACTCTAGATCACCTAGCCCCTAGAGGAATTAAATCTCTCAAGGTGCAAACATTTCCTTGATCTCTCAAAAATAGGATTTTTTTTAGAGATTCGATTCCTCTCAATGATTGATATATATGGAGTTAAAGATGGATCTATATTGATTATGCCTATAAGCATGTGTATTTTGGAATATGGTTTCTAGAATTTTAATTTATTTATAGGAAATTATTAAGTAGATGGTAAAGACTTAACTTAGTATATTTTAAAATTTTCTTAATAATATACCCAAATCAAAGAGAGACATTTATTTCCAAAATATTTTTTTTTTCAATTAAATTCATTAATTAAAAAAATCAAATAAGTAAATATCATGTAATATTGATAATCTATGATAGGTATTGTAAGAAAAGAAAATCTATTAATAAATTAAAATATAAATGCATTACTTGCAATATTCCATTACAACGTTTGCTACCTAAATTTATTATGATGATATTCCCTCTATGGAATCTTTGCGGGGATGGTTTAAGATGATATAGTCTGTAATCTGCAAAGCAACGTGGTAGTCTTTGATCGTTTCGTCAATCCACTGATTCATCGTGGGGGAATTTAAGATTTTTGCTTTTCATGGCGAAATAGAGGGGTCTCGATTTGATGCATAGTGAATACAAATCAAGAGTGACAGCTTCAAAAGCTGTATACTGGTCATTTATGTTCAGTGTTGCATATGTTGAGTCTCCACTCTCGAGTATTGTTGTTGGTCGTTTTTGTATATATACTTTCTTTCAGCCAATATTCTCTCACATGATCTCTGTTTCATTTGTAATAAAAATACAAATAAGAGTTACATTTTTCAAAAGCTGCATGTGGTCAAATAAGTTCAATGTTGCAGGAGATGCTGAATCTGTTTGTCGTTCTGAAGGGTTCAATATTTTGCCTTTCAGCCAATATTCACTCCCCTGATTTTTCAAGGCAAGGATAAGTAGCCAAATCTTCATAGTTTCTATTTATTTAATCATGCATCCAGCCAAAAATCTACACGAAGTTTTTAACATTTTTTTATTGATAGATGTTTTAAACATTTTTTATGGTTATTTTTCAATGCCTTACCAAGTTCGCCTGTATTGGACAAAATAATTCGGAAATTCGCCTGTACAATTTGATTCGCTTGAAAATACGCCCATCTTAATACGATACGTAATTTTGGGCTGACTAAAAAATGTGTTAAAGCGGAGGAGAAATCGACGTTTTTAGGTGAAAAAGTTATAAGAAATCGACGTTCTTATGTTAAAAAGTTATAAAAATATTATATTGAAATCAAATAATTGTATGTTATTTTATTAAAATACTGTAGACGACGTAAATTTTATATATAAAAAAATTAAATTTTAAAAAATACATTTTTGTTTTTTATCATTAGAATTATTAAATTATAGTTTTACTGTAAAACAATGGTATGGAATTTAATTAGAAGAGTTCATTTTTGTGGTATGGAATTTATTTAATGTTAAATAAATTTGGATATGATAGGAATATGATTTAGACATAAATTTCTTAGTATGTGGAGATCACTCTAAGTCTACTTTTAATATTCATTATTTTATTCTTTATATTGAACTTCAATTTTGAGGTTTTCTTGTTATTAGATTTTACTTACAGGCTTTCTTACTATGCAATACTAATAAATTTGATGCATTTTGTTCATCATTATTTTCCGATCATCTAATATACACATACAAGACTAATGTTGGAGATAAGTAATAAAGAGTGTCCATATGAGAGAAAGATTTAATGACTTTTCTTTCAAGTTTTGAAATCATTATTATAACATGTTTAACTATACACATTAAAGATCACACACCACAACAAAAAAAATTCTTACTAAGGTATGTTTACACCTTCATCTAACAATACAATACTTTATATGCAGGATCCCATTATGTTAAAAACAACACAATTGATTTGGGCTTAATTGGAATCCGGATGGGAATTACCACTTATTAAACTTAATCATTGATTATACAACATAACCTAAAGTCTAAGCTATCCTTTGTCTACCCCTTATGCCTTAACTACATGCCTCGATATGACTGAGGCTACCGGCAGGAACCTTCCTGAAGGCCGCAACCTACAATTGTTGATCTCCTTCGGTACGAAGACTGGATAATGACAGGTGCAAGGGTCCTCATCGAGAATGCTAAGCTTCTAAATCCAATGATCAATATTCGACCAGGGCAGGTTAGGGTAACCATTCCCTATCCTATTCACCGCTCAACCTAGTCATTTGCGCTAAACGTTTCTTGGATTCGAGCTCTCGAACCAGGATGACAGAGGTGGGTTTCAGGTGGTTCTAGCAATAACAACGACCGCTCAGGTGAGACTAATCCTGAGACCATTGTTAATCAACTGGAGATACATAAATTGAATTGAGGTTTCCCTTTATTCACCATAATATTTTGTGTTATGCCTTCAATGCTTAATTCACACTCGTTACTATACCTTATTCTCATTTTTCTCTTGGTAGAATCTAGTGTAGGAGTAAGGGTTTTGTTTGAACTCCATTTTTCCTAGGACACATATACCCTCTGTCCTTTGATAATGAATCTAGGTATATGGACTAGTTCTTTATTCAGTTCCTTTTTAATACTGTAGATGGTTCTCATGCAATTTTTGGATTATCATTCTCACAGGCATTACAAGTTTTGGCAAGTTCCACAGAAAAAGTATATGGCATTTGTTGGGTATTTTGAGGAAATTGTTGGTGAGGGTTTTCACATTAGTCTTCCCAGACACAAGGTAACCACCTAGAAATTCACAACTCACCTCTTCTTAAACTATAGAGTTTTACAAGGCTTCTTGAAAGAAATGTTGTTGAGCTCTTTTATGTTCTCATGTAGGTGGAGTACAACTTACAGTCAAATAGAAAGAATGTCGAGCGAGCAACTTAGACCTATATCCTACCTAGCATGCCCAAGTTGGAGAGTTCTATTTATTATTCCTCCCTATGGATTTGTAGTTATAAATACAAATCTAACATTTTTCTCCATACTTGGGAGGAACAATTTTTTGGTAATTTATAGTTGTAATTTAGTGAACCCTATTTCCTCTCAACTGTATTTTAAAGTCGAGCTTAAGGTGGTTCAATTTGTATTACATATTTTAGAAGTGTTGGGCCTTCAGGCGTGCCTCATCCGTTGATATGGCTCACTCTATAAGTTATTTTTTGAAACATTATGGTCCAGAAATTTTGTATACTAATTTTTCCTTCCATGTATATGTGATGTCACAAAGGCTAACCATAAGTTACTTTAATTTAACTTTCTAAGGTTAATTCCTCTGAACGAGAGTTTATATTTCATTCTTGTTTAAGCTTATAGTTCACATTGTTTTCCCTTATATATATATATATAATATATAAATATATATATATTATATATATAGACACACACACACACACACATATGACTATGTTACTAGGTTGGTGAAGGCTCCATAGGGGTCACTGAAGTGGGACCGGACCCAGCTGTTGGTTTCCTTTGGCGGTATGGGTCTAAACCTTTTTGGTAACAATGTATCAAGAACCATGTTTACCTTGCTCAAAACAATTGCAAGAAAGAACTGCAATATTTATGCTCGAAACAATAGTTTCTACACAAAAACAGTTGGAATATTTTAGTTTAGTTTTATTCTTTTCTGCAAGCATTACCAAATTTTATAGTTTCTATTTTAAGGTGTTTTCACCCAGTTATCGTGTAACCATCCTTTTGTTACTCATTCTTCTAAAAGAAATGATTTCCTTCACACCACAATTACTAGTGTGAGCACTTTCCTTTAATCTCAGAGGTACCCTGACTCATGGCTATGCCCTACTAATTTCATGCGGAATGCTTCCCATGGAGAAGTTAACAAACCCCATCCCCATCTGGTACACTTGGGTTTTACGTTACTGGCACCTTGACTACCTGACATATCCCTTATAGGGTTTATATATATATATTATATATATATATATATATATAAGAAAAATACTTTAGCAACCATACAATCACACCATTCCTCATGGTGCACAATGCTCCCTTAATCATTTATGTGTTAGGCGTATTACTAGGTTCCTCAATTAATTAATTTTGCTTTAATAAAATCTCATAACATTGTCTATCTCAGAAAAACTTAATAGGTCTTCCATAATTACAGTTAATCAATACAAAAATTTTTCCTGTCAAAACACCTATTGTATAGCATTCTTTATAGTTCAGCTTAAAAAAAATGAAGTATTTTCTTTTCCAACAGAATTAAAACTAGAACAAACAAATAGAATATTCAAGCGTCAAACACTTATCTGAAGAGTATCTTATCCAAGGATTCAACAGGGCAAAGACCGTTCCCCCCAACCTTGAGAAGGGAAATCACGTCAACTTCTCCCCCAAGCTTCCACTCCAGAATAGTAGAGAACAATAGCTAACCTAGAGTCAAATAATAGCATTCAAGACATTGTAGTCCAGCTTAATACTTGTTGATATTTGTCTATAGCAGAGTTCTCCACTAGCCCTAGTCCAAGTCAGGCTTCACTCCTTGGCAGTATCTTGCCCAAATTCATAGACTTCTTTTTCTTTTCCTTTCAGTATATATCAAAAGAATAACCTCCTTCTTTCCAGTGAGATCCTCCCTTATCTCCAGGGAAGAAAGGGGTAATTGTTTCTAAGTGTTTAGAGGTTGGAATCCATTTTTAGTCTTCCCTCTTGAATTCTAATGTTCTCATAAAAAAAATAATATAAATATATATTTTTTAAATATATAAAACAAAGGTTTCACTATGCTTCCCTCAAACCTAGTTACTAAAGTCTTAAGTAATGAAAGTAATGTAAATTACAATAATATAAGTATATCTCTCGAGTGTTACATCTTCCCCCCCTGCGGGAAACACCATCCTCGATGTTTACTCTTGCCCTTAGTATGGGTCAGCGTATACTTTTTCCATAAAAATTTAATCTTCCCAGGTGGCCTCTTCAGGGCTAAAGTGTATCCATTGCAATTTAACCTGGGTGATAGCTCACCTTTGAAACATTGTTTCTCTCTTTTTGAGAATATGTAAAGGCTCTACCACAAACTCTCTATCTGGTTCGACTTGTCAGACCACCATAATGATGTCATTGGTTCTATTTAGTCTTCAAGCTATACATACATACATACATACATACATACATACATACATACATACATACATACATACATACATACATACATACATACATACATACATAACATACATACATGACATACATAATACATACACAACATACATACATACATACATACAATACATACATACAACAACATACATACATATATATATATATATATATATATATATATATATAATATTATAGATATATATATACAACTACCCCGCCTTAAGGTACTTTTCTTGGGTGTTATTTGTACATAAACATGGTCCTCTATCTAGAATTATTTATAGGTTCTTTTCTTATCTATGTACACTTTATGCCTATCTTGAGCATCCTTTAAGTTATGTCGAACCCTTTTTACCTCCTGCTCCATTTTTTCTAACATATTGAGTCCTAGGATTATCTTATCCTCATGATTATTGCAATTAGCGGGTGTTCTACACTTTCTACCATACAGGACCTCGTAGGGATCCATTTTTAATTATTCATGGTAATTATTATTATAATAAAATTCAACCAGGTGAAGATATTCTTCCCATTTGGTTGGTTGTTGCATCATATACATCCTTAACATGTCTTCTAACGCTTGATTCACCCAATCAGTTTTTCCATCGGTTTGGGGGTGATATACAGTCCTAAACTAAATTTGAGTTCCTAGCCCAATAAAAAGAACTTTCCAAAATGTCGAGGTGAATTTCACATCCCTCTCTGAAATTACTATTTTTGGCATGTCATGCAACCAGAATATCTCTTTCATAAATATATTGGCAATTTCAAATGTCTTGTAAGTATATTTAACAAGAATAAAATGAGCAATTTTGCTTAATTTGTCCACCACTACCATGATGGAATCATGTTTCCTTCTATATTTTGGAAAACCTGTTATAAAATCCAATGTAATCGTCTCCCATTTCCACTCAAGAATTGGGAGAGGATGGAGCAAGCTAACTGAGTGTTGGTATTCAACTTTTACTTGCTGACACTCCAAACATTTGGCTAAATATCTAACAATATCCCTTCTCATACCATGTGAAAATTATTCCTTCTTGATTGCGGAAAATATGTTTTGTTACCTAGGATGGGCAACATATGGACTATAGTGAAATTCATCTAGCATAAATTGTTTAATTTCCAACTGGTTAGGAACATAGATTCTTCCTGTGAAGATTAACAAATATTTATCATTTCTACCATACTCTTACGATTTTCCAGATTTTTGCACTTGTTTAGCTTGCTTCCATAAGAATTCATATTTTGAATGCTTGAGGGCAACCTCAAGTTTTTCTAATACGTCATATTTAATGCTATTATAAAGAATTAGATATGCACAATGCACTTTCCTACTTAAGGCATGAGCCACACGATTCCCATTTCCTTTAAGGTGCCTTATATCAATGTCAAATCCACTTAGGAACATGGTTGACCTATATTGTCATGAATTTAAATTAGGCTGCTTGAAGAAACTGGTTGAAATACTATGAGCTATCATCAAGAAGAATTTATTTCCCAATAGATAACATTTCCATACCTTCAGGTCATGAACCACTGCGGTTAGGTCCAAATCGCAAGAGAAATACCTCTATTCATGATCCCTTAACTTACTTGATTCATAAGCTATCAATTTACCATATTGCATCAAAATTCCTCCCACTCCTTCACATGCATCAGTACAAGCAATGAATTCGTTTGATGGATTAGGAGCCTTTAGCACTGTGGCTCAAGTTAATCAATTTTTTAATTTCTCAAAACTGCGTTGGCACTCAACAGTCCATTTGAAGGTTCTCTAATTTTTTTTTAGAGAAGTTATGGGGTAATTGATACTAGAAAACCCCTCGATAAAATAACGATAATATTTAGATACTCCAATGAAAGATCGAATATCGGCAACATTTCTAGGGAGAGGCAAATCCACGATAGTTTTAATCTTCTCCAAATCAATAACTAGGCCTTCAGATGAAATCACATGCCCCAAGTATTGAATCTGTTCCTTAAAGAAATCACATTTACTGAATTTATTGTAGAGTTGATTTTTCCTTAAGGTTTGCAATACCATCCGAAGATGTTCTTATTCTCCCTGACATTTTTTGAATAAATTAGAATATCGTTAACTAAAATCAAAACGAACTTGTCCAGATAACGGCGAAATTTGCCATTCATTAAGATAATAAAGGTTGTAGGGGAATTAGTCATATTTAATGGAAAAATAACAATTTTTTAATGGCCGTAGCGAGTTTTGAATGTTGTTTTACAGATATCCTCTTCCTTAATCCATATTTGATGATAGCCCGATCGTAGGTTAATCTTAGAAAACATGGTGGCAACCTTAACTTGATCAAATAAATCGATAATTCTTGGAAAAGGGTACTTATTTTTTATGGTTGGCTTATTTAACTACCTATAATAAATACATAATCGTAGCGTGTCATCCTTTTTCTTTACAAACAACATCATCGCCTCCCAAGGTGACATGCTTGGGCAAATGTACCCTTTATCGAGTAGCTCTTGCAACTACATCATAAGTTCACTCATTTCAGTTATACTCATATGATAAGGATCTTTCAACATCGGGGGAACTCCTAGAACAAGTTATATGGTGAAATAAATACACCTTCTCAGTGGTAATCCCGAAATTTCCTTTGGAAGTACATCCACAAATTTCTGAATGATGGGTATATTTTCTAGGGTAGCTAACTTGTCCTTGGAGTTAGTGTAACCCATTTGTACTACATAAATTTGGCTTCCCTTTAGGATGCATGTAATGATACTTAATAGGAATACAAGCGATAACAAGAAAATAAGACATGCACCAAATTACAAAAATGAAATATTCAGCAAACACCCATATAAAAGTTGTAAATGGAGAAATACAGAGCCATTTTATTATATTTATTTAAGTAAAATACAATAGATGATGGAATGGTGCACCTGGGCTTGTCTTAAAGGATAAGAAGGAACAACCCCAGCTAGGAAAATGGATGAGTTGAAGGTTGCCCAGCTGTTGCACCAATCTGTATTGTGCAACAAAGAAACTACTACTTTGTTGAAGTTCGAATGGTTGTATGGTGCACTGAAACTGCCTAGAAATTTATATGATTTTAACCCCAGACTCCTTAGCCAAAACCCACAAAAAATCATAAATGGTTTGGCCCGATTTGGACTTCCCAAAATCGACCCCCAAAGGCACAATTCAATCCCCATCAATTCTACATTATCTGCTGCAAAGATACGACTTAAAACCCCACCTCTGGTGCTCAGAAAATTATGAAACTTTATATTTGGGATCCTTGTCAAAATCCCGAAAAAACCTAGAAAGGATTTTGGCTAGTTTAGACTTCTGATTTTCGACGCCCTTGGAGCCTCACCTCAGCTCTAGTTGCCAATTTCGACTTGCTAGAAACTGACTGTAAATCCACCAAAAAACTTCTCCAAAATGTTGAGTTTACCTATGCTATCCAAACTCTGACTCCATGAATGATCTCTTGGCCTAACTCAATTTCTCCCAAGTACCACAAAAATCCGTTGTGTGGCCTTAACATTTTCCCCCAGCCCATCAGTTTGAATTGTTGGAATGTTGTCTCAGCTGGTTGTAAAACCCTGCAAGAACGTTGGCTTAATGCTACTACCTGATCTCCCCAACTCCCAGACAAGCAATTAGATCTCTCCTTGCCTCAATCTCCCTCTACGTGTTTCCTGGCTACCTAGAAATACACACTCCTTGCTCTGTGCTGGTTAGTGGAGCTATGCCACTACGCTGAAACTCCTAAAATCCTTGTATAACTACCTCCTTAGGGCAGGCACAAATGGTCCCCCGAATTAGAGGTTGAATCTCCCTCTTGAGAGGTTCGTGGCTAAATAGCCAGTTGACTCAGCTAAATGATAGAGTGAACAGTGAAGTGATTTTGTTTGCAAGATGTATGAATGAATCCCAAAATGAGAGCTACTCCCTCCTTATAACTCCTTGGGCCTCCCTTGCCTCATGTGGGCTCCTCCATCCACCTATTCGACTTTCCATCCCAGCTATTCGAATGGGCCAACTCGAATTCCCATGTGGGTGGCCCCCACATTCCACTAGTAACCAAATTAAGTCGAATTGCCTCATAAGTCCCTAAGTTGAAAATGATGGATTCTCTTCCTTAGCCAAGATTGTGCAAAATTGTGTAGTAGCACCCTGTTACAAATGTGTTTGAGAAGGGACATGATAGTCCTCCCCTCCCAATTGTTGCTTGCCCTCAAGAAACCTCAAAAATGGGTGCTCCAATATGTGCTCACCCTCCAAGGTGGCATCCTGATCTAGCAAGTTCTTCCAACGCTCCAAAAATTGCTTGTCCTCAAGCAATGCCTAAACGAGCATCCTCTCTAATTGTTGCTCCCCACTATCACTGTAACATGTGCCAGGGTCCCACATGTGCCACTGAATCATCTCTAACCTCAACCCTGTCCTGATATGAAAGAAACCTTCAATACTAGGATCCCATGCCATCTTGTCCAACATGAAGCTCCTCTTGCTCCACTCAGTCTCCTACCCAGTGGAAGTACCAGAAGTCCCTTGCTCCATCAGTGACTCACTCAAGCCCAATGGAAGATCTGTATGATCTCCCCCTACAGTAGCCGGCACATCCCTAAAGGTTATTGAGTTGTGAAGAGTTGTGATGCCCCACTTCCTTGCTAGTCCTGAAACAGTGCCACCATGTTGATGCGGTGCTACTTTGACTGTGTCATACTCCCCATCATGTGCAGACAGTATCCTGCTCTCTTGGAACTCGATGGTTGAATACTAAAAGATGCGAGAAAGATCCTCCCTGGGCATCTCCATGGCACCAGGGCCTACCCATCCAAATCTAGCTCTGAACCTATGAAGCAATAGAGAATGTCTACCTCCCCATATGATGAAATACTCTGTTAGCTCCCATGTGTCATCCCAAGAGCAAACTATATCACTCTCTACCACAACTCCTCTCATCATGAGTGATATATCGATCAACTAAATCCCTGCATCCCATAGGGAGACCTACTGCGGCATAGCCCTAACAATCAATGGAATCCCTTTGGCCCTCATCTCCAGTCCCTGCATGCCACCCATATATAGGCTCCATACATCATGAACTAATATGAGGCATGTTAAGTTGTCTGGTGTCTGCCATTGTGTAGTACAGATGAGCACATGAAACCACATGTGCCAAATAAATACCCCCTGAATGCAATCAATAGATGTGTATTTGATAGGCGCAATCAACTCAATGTATGTGTATCCATCCTACTCCTACCAACCATCGCCACTGGTTCGACTACCTGCCCCATGGAGAATGTGTCGATACAATGTTGGGAACCTGGATACATACTAGACAACCATCTCAACTGCACATGGTACTCTCTGCTCATCCACGGTCTAGACATGCCCTGTGGAAAGAGTGAAACATGTATCCCCCGTGACCAGCTCCCCAGGCATAGAATCAACGATGAATGATATCCCATCCCTGTCGGTCATCACCTCATCCCTCGACCTGTGGCTATCAACTCACGCAGCGATCCGATGCCCCACTGAGAATTCTCCCCTTTATCGCACCAAGTGTCATCCAAATATCTTGGGTGAGCTCCCCGTCCCCTACTATCCGTGCCCACAGTGTCAAAGGAAAACAATGAGATCAATCGTTCCTGTAAGTGACGTAGAAGAGGGTCAGGAGTGTGAGTCCCCGCGGATACCATCAAGTATCGCTCATTTGTGTCCCCATCGATCCTGGGTCAACTACACCCAAAGGTATGCCCGGTATCTCCGTCCATGGGTGTCCCTAGAGGGAACACTCCAAGACCTTGTTGTGCAGCACCATACTCCTCTACATACCACCGATCATCCCACTACTCCTGGACATGCCACTGTACACTACGGCCAACCCCTATACACTGTTGGATACCCATGGCTGCAGCTATGCCATCCAGTACCGTCCTACTTCCTACCTGTGTCACTACACCTGTCACTCCCCGCATGTACTCACTGCGACATGAGGCACTCCCACTCCACAACATAGTGCAACACACTACAACACACCACCATGCATCTTTGTGCCCACCTGTAGACCACTGCTCAATGTTATATGCTCCCACATATCCCTGGATATGATGGCCTAGAGCTATGTTTGTACGTGTCAGGCCACACCTGATCGGTATCATCACCTCCACCATTGCATCATTATCCCCGCCGATGAATGGATTGTCCCTCCAAATCCCCCCTAAGGGATTTGAGAAGTGACTCTCCCTATGTGTCATCAATGATGCCACTATTGCTATGCTCCTCTGCACCCTGCATAAAAGTGAAGAGCCATCAACTCCATGCAAGGCACTGTTTGGTGCCCAGCCAATGCCACCTCCTCCGACAACCTCCTGCCAAAGTATGATGATAACCTAGTGATCCCGTGTACAAATGCCATACCAAGAAAACGAAAAGAGTCTGTCCATAAATTGGTCTACCATTGGTGTTGACCGAGACTGCCCTAATGAAAGTGCATGCTCAAGTGCTAGGTCAACTGTACCATCCTGGTTGTAGTCAACCGACATACATGGTAAATGATTGGTACTCCCTTCTGAATCCAAATGTCAGTGAGGCTTCTAGCATCCCCAGTGCGTGGAAACTCCTGTTGAGCTCCAACTGGGTTCACTACCATCTCTAAAGTCCACTCCACTGGGTACCAGCTTAGAATCTCTCACCACCCAACCCTAAGAGAGGGATCAAATGCACAAACTCCCGCACATAGAACAACCCCATGATGAGGGTGTTGCACCCTGTGCAACTTAGTTCATCTCATCTCACCACCCTAGTCAATACATACAATCTAACTAGGTAACTGTGTCTCCCTCTACCCAATGGGCCATGGTAACCTAATAGTACTGCCAGCCCCATCTATGTATGTCTGAAGAGGACTGCTCTCACGCTCCCACGTGCACTCTACCTGCACCAGTAGGGAATCCAACTTCTCGTCAATGTGAGTCAATTTGGTCGTCTACTCGGCACAAACTGCTCTCATGCCCTCCAACTCCTTGTTCTGCTGCAAAATTTCCTCTCGCACTAACGTGACCCTCCTTTTTAATGCTAGAAGGTCATCGTGAAACTGATGGAATTGTCATGGGCATCTATCACCTGTAAACTCAGTCACAGCTCCAGATACCTCAGAAACTGTTGGTATCTCGTCCAGGCATGGCACCCCCTCAACAAATGGTTTTGTGTGAGCAGGCTCTACCCTCTCCACTAGGATGTCAACTGGGGCTATCAAAGAGGTCTCTAATAAAGGTGACTTCTACACCACACCAGGTATATCAATGTGCTCCTCACCATCCTATGGGCTCTCAGCATCATGCTCAACCTCCTCCTTAGGTTCCTGATATCTAAAGCCAGGTCTCTGCCAGCAAAATCACACCTTGCTCTCACCCTCTAATCGTCTTTGTCCTGTCTGCTCCTTTTCTGGTGCCCTGATCTTGTTGAATTTCCCCACAAGATGGAGATAGTTGCACCCCCACGACCTACTCACCTCTAACATCTTTGTTGTAAAGATGAGGATGGGTTTTGATCCGGATCTTGAGTGGAGGCCCCCAAGATTTGAAAAAAAAAAGTGAATCTTGGGGGGTAGGCCCCCAAGATCTGAAAAATTGAAATTGCCAGAAGAAAAAGAGTAGAATGCCCAATAAACAAAACCACAAAGATTTTTTTTATTAAAACAGATAATAACTGTAAGGACTGCATTGTGGTGGATAATGTATCCTTTTACAAAATGCGACTTGTTACTTATAGTCTTTTTCAGTTACAATACGATGGGTCAATTCCATGGGTGGATGTCACAATACCATGGGTCAATTCCATGGGTGAATGAATATCATGGGTGGATTTCACAATACCATGGGCAAATACCATGGGTGGATGTCACTTACAATACCATGGGTAAATTCCATTGGTGGATGAATAACATGGGTGGATGAATACCATGGCTTGATTTCATTCTCTATTTGGATCATTCCTCCCTCCCTAAGAAGAAATGGTCCCCATTACGTGTAGTTCCCTCCTGCGAAGCCTTTGTTGAATATGAAGAGCTATTGAAGAGAAGGGTTTTATGTGGTTAACCCATAACCATGATGAATGAAGATCCGAGGATAGAGATACCCTGTAATGCTTGTGACCAACTGTGATGCTGATAGTGTGCGGCCTAACAAATGGACTTCGATGAAGTGTGGGTTTGTGGATCACCCATAACCATGATGAACGAAGATCTAAGGATAGATATACCCTGTAATGCTTGTGACCAATTGTGATACTAACAGTGTGCGGCCTAGAAAATGGGCTTCGATGAAGTGTGGGTTTGTGGATGACCCATAACCATGACAAACGAAGATCCGAGGATAGAGATACCCTGTAATTCTTGTGAACAACTGTGATACTAACAATGTGCGGCCTAGCAAATGGACTTCGATGACAAGGATTTTGTGTGGTTGGCCCACAACCATGTTGTTGGTAGTTGATGAAGTAGTAGCTACCTACATAGCCCAAGGTGGGAGGGCACATCTCCAATGAACCCAAACTGAATGTTGCTATGCTGAAACTGATGAATGTGAAGCAGGTGCCTACTAAAACGAGGTGGGAGGGCACGTCTCCAAAGGGAACCCGCTCCGAATGCTGCTCCAAAATTAAAATGGACATAAATCGATAAATATAACTCAGAATATTTATTATAACCTATTTCTGGAAACAAAAGGAGTGTTTTGCATCTTCCCATGAGTTGGAAATCCTTATCTGGACACTCTAGAATCTCAGATTCACGTGGCAATGTTTCCACCATTAGAATAATTCTGAAAAAGTAGTTGATTTTAAATCAACGATATCTCACACATTTGAACTCCGATTCGACCCATTTTTTTTTGAAATTGAGTGATTTTTCGAGAGGAGCTCAGATGTAAAATCACTTTTATGAAATTCCACACCAAAATTGTAAAAACATACAGGAGTTCCGCCATCCATGAATTTCCATCAGAAACATTTCTGCAACATAGCTGATTTTAAATCAATTATATTTCCCTCATCTAGACTCCGATTCAGCCGATTTGTTTTTTCAATTTGGGTATTTTTCTGAAGGAATCTAGATATTTTATTTGTTTTTGTAAATTTCATACCAAAAATTTCATATCTGATCTGTAAACTCTCCGCCCCAAAACATATGTGCAAAAAAATGAAAAAAGAAAAATTATTTCCACTTGGCCCAAGAAAATGCTCTATGGAGGACACAGAACATGCCTGAAATTTGTTAAATATTGCTGCAAAATTTGAAACTGAAATATGCATCAAACCCTCATTCCTGATTGTAGACCCATACCATTGATCTGGATCTTAGGGGGAAGCCCCCAAGATCTAAAAGATTGAAATGGATCTTGTGAGGGAGGCCCCCAAGATCTTAAGAATTGCAATGTTAGAAAGAAAATGACAAAACACACATTAAATAAAACCACAAAGAAATTTTATTAAAATTGATAATAACTATAAAGTCTATATTATGGCGGAAAATCTATCCTTTTACAAAATGTGACTTGTTACTTATAGCCTTTTTCAGTTACAATATCACAGGTCAATTCCACGGGTGAATGAATACCATGGGTGGATGTCACTTGCAATACCATCGGTAAATAACATGGGTGGATGAATACCATGGGTTGATTCCATCTTCTATTCGGATCATTTGTCACCCTCCTCAACTGGGCCAACCTCTCATCGTCCCAAAGAATTCTACCCCAGAATTTATGCATACTGGATTTCCCTTGAGCCATGGGTTTGTCTCTAGTTTCACCCGTCATTGTGCACTCATACCCAAAGCTTCCTTGATCTTTTGGCTAACACGCTAGGCCAATATCATGCTCTGATACCACTGTAATGATCCTTAATAGGAATATAAGCGATAACAAGAAAATAATACATGCAACAAATTACAAAAACTAAATATTCAGCAAACACCAACATAAAAGATGCAAATGGAAAACTTCTGAGATATTTTATTATATTTATGCAAGTCAAATAAAATAGATGATGGAATGGTGCACTTTGGATTGTCTAAAATCATAACCAGAACCAAACCTAGGTAGGAAAATGGCTGAGTTGAATGTTGCCCAATTGTTACACCAATCTACATTGCGCTGTCAAGAAAATACTACTTTAGTGAAGTTAAAATGGCTATAAGGTGCACAGAAATTGCCCAGAAATTTATATGATTTTAACCCCAGAATCCTTGGTCAAAACCCACAAAAACCTAGAAATAGTTTTGCCTGATTTGGACTTCCCAAAATTGACCCCCAAATTCACTACTCAATCCCCAACAATTATGCACTATCTGCTACAAAGATAGGACTTAAAACACCACCTACGGTGCTAAGAAAATTATGAAACTTTATATTTGGGATCCTTGTCAAAATCCCAGAAAGAATTTTGGCTTTTTTAGACTTTTGGTTTTCAACCCCCTTGGAGCCTCACCTGATCTCTAGGTGCCAATTTTGACTTGCTGAAAACTCCCTGTAAATCACCTAAAAGATTCTCCAAAATGTTGGGTTCATGTGTGCTCTCCAATCCTTGACTCCTCGGATGATCTCTTGGCCCAACTCAGTCACTCCCAAGTACCATGAAAATTTGTTGTGTGGCCTCTACGTTTTCTCCTAGCCTAGCAGTTTGCATTGTTGGAATGCTGGCTCAACTGGCTATAAAACCCAGCAAGACGCTAGTCTAATGTTGCTACTTGATCTCCCCAACTCCTGGACAAACAATCAAATCTCCGCTTTCCTCAATCTCCTTTTGTGTGTTTCCTCGCTGCCCAAAAATATGCCCTTCTTGCTTTGCATTGGTTGGTGTTGCTATGTCACTTCCCCATAACTCCTGAAATCCTTATAGAACTGCCTCTCCAGGGCGGGCATGGATGGTCCCCCAAACTAGAGGTTGAATCTCCCGCTTGAGATATTCATGGCTAGACAGCTTGTTGAATCAACTAAACAAAAGAGTGAACAATAAAGTGATTTTGTTTGCAAGATGTATGAATGAATCCTAAAATGAGAGCTACTCCCTCCTTATAAGTCCTTGGGACTCCCTTACCTCATGTGGGGTCCCCCATCCACCTATTTGACTTTCCCTCCAAGCTATTTGAATGAGCTAATTCGAATTCCCATGTGGGTGGCCCACATATTCCACTAGCAACCAAATTAAGTCAAATTGCCTCCTAAGTTCCTAAGTCGAAAATGATGGGTTCTCTTCCTAAGCCAAAACTGTCCAAAATTGTCTAGCAGCACCGTGTTACAGATGTGTCTAAGAAGGGACATGACAATGGAATTTTTTAATTTATTAGCTATGATGGATCGTAGCTTATTGTCTCTTTTACTACCTTGAATCTCTTGTCTATCAACTTCTTTAGTGAGGAAGTTGATTGTTTTTCACAGTTTACTAGGAACCTATGTCCCTCCAACCAGTCCATTCCTATCAACACATCATAAGATCATAGAGGTAATATATTTAAACTCACCGGTAATATATTCAAACTCACCTTAGTCTGTTGTCCTCGCATATACATAGGGAAACCTTCCACGTTGGCTATTACCTTTCGCTTTTCCCAAGTGGCAAACTGTACTAGCCAATAATTTTTAAACTTGACACTTGGTAATTGACACAATTCAACTATTTTCATACTAACATAACTTAGACTCGCACATATATCAATTAAAATAGAAATGGGATGGTTAGCTATCTTATCTTCAAATTCTACCATTGTGGGTTAGTATTCAACTTGATGATCTTCCAAGGCAACCTTAATTCTCATTATGCTTCTAGCCACCTCCCCAACTGTATCGGCTTCTTGAATATTAGTAGTTGGTTTTGTTCTAACTTGGTGAGCAATTTTTTTTGTAGTAATGGGTTTCCCCATAGCCCCAACGTTGTAAGGGAGGTTTATGTGACTGACTAGGATCTATATTACTTGATGGTTCAACTTGCTTAGATTCATCTAGTGTTCTTATTCTTTGTTGACTCTTTCCCCGGGGTAAACTCATATGTTTTTTGTGTGCATATTTAACACCTGTAGACATTGTGTTCTTATTATTCCTTTAGAACCTTTTCTTTCGCTTTTCACTCAACTAGCCTCTACCAATTTCCCCTTTCTCCTTCATCTACTTATAACATACGCGGGCTTTTCTAATAGCTTCATCCATTGTCTTCAAATTATCAAATATCAGCCTTTCCTTCATGAAATTTGGTAGGTTTCTAACAAAGTGTTACACCTTAGCATTCTCTTCTTATATATATGGAACATTTATTAACAGAGAGGTAAACATGGTTACAAACTCATTCATGGACTATTGTCCTCATTCCAAACCATGAAATTCCTTTTCCTTCTCATCGTGAAACCTCTTGGTTACATATTTATCTTTAAAAGGTTTTTGAAAGGTGTCCCAAGACACTTCTTGTTCATCAATACCTCGAATAGTTTAATTTCTTCCCATCATAAGGTGGATTTATCTTGAAATTAATAGATTGCCAACATGACCTTTAAATTATCATGATATTCATAGACATAAAAATACTTATTCATATTAATCAACCAGGCTTTAGCAGTTTCTTCCATTTCACGTTCAAATTGTGGGGGCTTACTTTTTTTGTACTCACCCTGTAATTCATCCTTTGGCCTCTTGGCCCCCCTCCCACCAAATTATTTCCAGACTCTTCCTCATTATCCATTCAACCTCCTTCAATTTTTGGGTGGTCGTCCCATTGTTGATGCATGTCAACTTTGTTCCCATTATCTAGTCTGGGATCTAGGTTCCTTTGGTTTTGTCTATTTGAGAGGATTTTCATAATCCTTTCATGTTCCAATCTCAAACTCTCATTGTCAACTCTTAAATTTCCCATCTGAGCTCACAACTATTGGATTGTTTCTAGTAGTGTAACATTAACATTATGGGTTTCTTCTCCTAACTAAACCCACATCTCTAGATTGGCACCTGCACGAGGAATAAATCCATATCCCATTGATGGTCCTCTAGGTGGAATAAGTCTAGTTCCCATCCTCATCTTTCTTTAGCTACCTCTTTGCATCATTAACACTTTGGTTATTTAGAGTTTATTGATTAGGTCACAATGTTGCAACTTGTGGCTCGAATACCAATTGTAACATGTTTAACTATACACATTAGAGATCACACACTAAACAAAAAAATAATTCCTACTAAGGTAGTTTTACACCTTCATCTAACAATACAATACTTTATATGCAGGATCCCATTATGTTAAAAACAACACAATTGGTTTGGGGTTAATTCAAATGTGTATGGGAATTATAGCTTATTAAATTTAATCATTGATTATAAAACGTGACCTAAGGCTTAATCTATCCTTTGGCTACTTCTTACGCCTTAACAAGATGCCTAGATATGACCGAGGCTATCGACAAGAACCTTCTCGAAGTCCGAAACCTAGAGTTGTCAATCTCCTTGGGTACAAAGATTGGGTAATGACATGTGAGAGGATCCTCACCCTGGATGCTAAGGTTCCAAATCCAATGGTTGATTTTTTATCAGGGCAGGTCAGTGTAACCATTCCCTACCATGGTCGCCACTCAGCCCATTCATTTGCACCAAATGTTTCTTGGATTCGAGCTTTACAACCATGATAGGGCTAGCAGGTTTTAAGTGTTTCTAGCAGCACGAACAACCACATAGGTGAGACTAAGTGTGAAACCATTTTTAATCAAGAGAATATGCATAAATTGAATTAAGGTTTCCCTTTATTCAGGATAATATTTTGCATTCTCCCTTAAACACTTAATTTGCATTGGTTACTGTAACTTATTCTCATTTTTCTCTCATCAGAATCAGGTGTAGCTACAATGGTTTTGTTTGAACACTACAAATTTGAACTGGGACGCACATACCCTCTATGCTTTGATAATGAAGCTAGGTGTATGGACTGATTCTCTGGTCAGTTCCTTTTTAACAATGCCATCAATTCTCATATAATTTTTAGATTGTCATTCTCACAGGTATTAGAAGTTTCACCAAGTTACAAAAAACAGGATATGGTAGCTCCTTAGTCTTTCGATGAAATTGTTGGTGAGGGTTTTAACATCATTCTTTCTAGGAATAAGGTAACCACCTAGTAATTCGTAACTGACCTCTTGTCAAACCCTAAATTTTTACAAGGCTTCTCAAAAGAAATATTGTTGATCTCTTTTTTGTTCACATGCAGGTAGTGCATGGCTTACAGTCAAATGGCAAGAAAAGTCGAGTAAGAAAACCAAACCTATATCCTACCTGACATGCCTAGGTGCAAGATTTCTATTTATTGTTCTTCCTTATGAATTTATAGTTAT
>APFE031073407.1:31526-71526 GCA_000404065.3 Pinus taeda | reverse complement strand
AGATTACCAAGTATTTCCATGAAATGGGAAGTCATAAGCTTGTTTCGCATCGAAAATTTAACATAGAAATAAAAATTATATCAATTTTCTTTTGATGGATATAGCCGACTATTGCAACTATAAAATGAAAACTAGAAAAGCAACTTTAAAATTAAATAAAAAGAAAGTAAATAAAAATCATTATCGGGGAGTCTGATTCCTCTTGTAAATAAATCTGTGTTGCTTCTCGACCAACCACCTATACATGAGAAGGAGGACCAAATGAGCTTCAATGCATTGCAACCACCCATCATCAATCAATTATAGAGAGTTAAAGTGCATCTAACATAATGAGGATCTCCTTGAATTCATTACCATCAACCAGAATTTCCCCAAACAACATTTTGAATGCGAATAGAAATGCACCATCCATTATATAGATATGTTGACCAAAACCACCATAGTGGCCAACATCTAGACCCAATCAACAATTTCATTCGCCACCCCAGTCTCAGTTAAGCAACCACGTTCCCTTATATTTCCGTGTTCATCCCTGCAATGTCATGTTAAATGTATTGGGGTGTATGAGAGCAGAAGAGCATCACTGAGAATTCCACCCTCTGCTGGGCTATTGAGCCAACTTGATCCTTGCAATTGGTAACACTGCATCATCATTAGACATGTAATAGTTTCTTTGTGCTCGCCAACCTAAGAACCAAACGAAGAGAAAGATGAAAGGGGTTAGTGTAAGAAACAAAAGTTGAAGTCCCATATTTAGACAATAGGGCTAAGTTAGTGGACATTGGATAATGGACTGAGTGTGGGTGAAATAGGGCTAATTGTGTGAACATTGTATTGCTTATTATATTATGTTATTTATTTTCCATAATGCTCTCCATATTTGTTGCTTCAGCAACATAGTTTAGAATGATAAGTTTTGTCCTATAACTTTTGGATCTATTATGAACTGTTAAAGTTTTTGTTATGTATCTATGGGTAGTTGAGATAAAGCTTTTATATGTCATGAGAGGAAGAAAGGATAACATAGTGCAAAGACTAAGTCCATGATCTAAAAGATGAACCCCATGTGCATAGGGTATGGATACCAAATTAAAACTCCCAAAGTATTTCCATGGCCTGGGCCTTTGGAGATTTTTGTATCAATGAATTTGGTGTTATCATTTTTCCCTAAAATTACACACAGACAACTAACCAACACAAATGAATTTATCGTGCATACAATTGATCAGGTAAAATCTTTTGCCATGTAAACTTTTTTCTACAAAAAGAAAAAGGACTAATTTTATCCCCATATTGTCTTTCTTACTCAACATATGCTCGATTTACAACTACCAATTTTTCATTTGTCCATAAAATTTCATGTTGGTGAAAACGTACATATACCATAGGATTAAAATTACATATACCATATGATTAAGCTTACATATACAAGAGATATTACAAGCAACACATTCAATGTTTACTTTTATCCCCACACATTTATTTTGAAGTGGATTCGAGGTTGACCCCTTATACATGCATACAAGCAAGCAAAGCATATAATGCATCATTTTAGTATAATTTAGGAAAAACACAAAAAACAACTTACATCGGAAAATGAGGCTCTCTCCATGTAATCACATCCATCTAGATGGATTTATTGTAGTCTTGGACATGCTAGTTGAAGGTCAGTAAACTATAATGACTTTTGAAAAATAATCCTTGAACAATGGTATGGGCAGTCGTAGGACACAAAAATGTTTCCATCGTACACAATTCATATATGTCGAGACAAAAGAAATCCAACTAGGACAACAAGACTGAGTTACAATGATAACTTATTTTCAATGTTACAGTGATGACTTGGTACATCTATTTCTTATATCCAAACCAAGTGTAACTCAACAATTCATAAGCCTTTGTATGAAATTCACTAGCCGAGGTACTGTATTAAAAGTGTCGAAAATTCGTAAATCAGGGGATATCAAACGTAACTTGGCGGTGCTTGTTGAGGAGAAATTTTCCACAAAGGAGAAATTATTAGTAATAACAACACCAAAAGAAGTTGGTCCTTTCAAAATAGGGATTGCATCATCAACCATCAAAATAAAAGCAAATTTCCTAACATCAATGATCAAAGTACTCACCTTTGGTAAAAAGCAGGCATGAATCGTTTTTCTTCATCCAACATTTTTTTCCAAATGTATCCCTTTGTTTCTTGTCTAAAATGAAAAATTTACAATAACTCATGTTGAATTAGAGGAAAAACATGAACCATATTAAATTTCTTTAAATGATCCATATTGTTGACTTAAGATATCCATATATTTGATGCCATAGTTTATTTCTGGCGCCGTTTTCAGCAACCAATGCTTGTTTTCTTATTGTTGTAACTGTATACTTGTCAATATCTCCTTCAACAACTTTTGCAACAAGTTTGTATTTTTTCCTGTTGAAACCCTTTCAATCATATTTTATCTTGGAATGATGCTTTAGCATTTGTTGCCTATAGTTTCTTCTTTAGGCCCAATATATACATACTCCACATCTTTAACAACTCCATCATGCACTATCATTGCGATTGTTCCTTTTCCTTTGACCATGTGTTCCTTCTTATCTCTTGAAGCAATTGTCTCTTGGCAACTTTTATTATCATTCAATTACACAAACAACTCATTTTCTCGTGTCATGTGGTCTATGTACTATCTCCTTAGCATATTTTTGGTCAATAGTGAGGTAATAGAGAATCTAATATCTCTCTTCTCTTCACACTTTTGCATGAGAAGATACATACTTCATTTCTACAATTCTTTTGATAATGAGCAAGTTTTCCACAATAATAGCACTTGCATTGAATACCTGGGCTGAAGTTTCCTCTTCTTTATTATTTGAAGTTGTGATCTATTTGGCATTGTCTCTTGTCTCTTTGGTGGCCAAAACTTTGTGTTCATTTCCCCTTGCTCTTTAACACAAAGGAATGTTTATAACTTTCTTCTTCATCATATAGCTTATTTTTTTGCTCATTCGATAAGAGAAATCATCATAACTGATTAAACGTCAAGGGCATAGGTCATGTGGATGAGCTGAGACAAAATATATTTCTTTATTTATGAGGCATTCACGTTGGTATAATTAGACAAGGTATTTAACTTCAACAAAGGCATCATGATTTGTAAGGCTCAAGGAAGCATTATTGCAATAAGATTGCATTGTAGCATGGTCCTTGCCTTTTGTTGATATTTTTCTATCTTTCAACAATTGTCAAAGAAGCATCAAATGACCTTACATGCTATTGTCTTAAGGCATTTCCTTTGCAACATCTAGTGAAATTTCTAGTTATATATTTCCCTATATATCAAATGCTATACATACCACATTAAAATTTAAATTATTTAAAAAAACATGTAAAAGAAATACAAGAATATTATTGAGATATGAAATTTATATAAATATAAACAATTTTAATAAGAACCAACATAGAACCATCCTACAAAATAGAAATTTAGAAAGTAATTACTTTATATTGTTAAGTGTAAATTAATTGAAAAACAAACGAACATAGATTCATCTTAGATCTAGATCTAAAAAGCACCAAGACGATTCAAATATCTCAAGGTGTAAACATTTCCTTCATCTTTGCTTCTGAGATATTTGATTCCTCTCAATGATTGGTATATATGGAGTTAAGATGGATCTAGGTTGGTTACGCCTATACGCATGTGTATTTTGGAATAGGGCTTCCAGAATTTTAATTTCTTTATAGGAAATTATTAAGTGTATGGTAGAAACTTAACCTCCACAGCATATTCTAAAATTTTCTTAATATATACACAAATCAAAGAGTAACATTTATTTTCAAAATAATTAAATTCATAAAAAAAATGAAATAAAAAAATATGCGATAGTATTAATAATTCATAATATTTACCTATAATATTATAACAAAACCTATTAATATTTAATATAATAGAACTTCACTCCTTACCATATTCCATTACCAACTTTGACACCTAAATTTATCTAAAATATTATAAAACAATTCTATTCGTCACTCTATGGAATCTTTTTGCAGGGATGATTTAAGATAATATATTTTATATTTGCAATCTCCAAAGCAACGTGGTAGTCTTTAATTTTTTTGTCAGTCCACTGATTCCTCGCGGGGGAATTTAATATTTTTATATTGTACTTTTTAGTTTTGGCGAGATAAAGGGTTCTTGATTTGATTCCTACTAAATAGAAATCAAGAGTGACACCTTCAAAAGCTGGATACTGGCCATTTATGTTTAATGTTGCAGATGTTGAGTCTCCACTCTCGAGTATTGGTGTTTGTCGGTTTTCTATATATATATATATTCTCCCACATGATCTCTGTTTGATTTATAATAAAAATACAAATAAGAGTCACATTTTCAAAAGTTGTATGTGGTCACATAAGTTCAATGTTGTAGGAGATGCTGAATCTGTTTGTCGTTCTGGAGGGTTTATATATATATTGTTGAGATTTTCGGTTTTAATAAATTGGACAAAAATCTCATGTAGGTGACAACAATAGGATTTGTTGCTATATTAGCTCTATTTTGTTGGGAAGGAGTTAATGCATCCTATATTTGTTGTGAGAGAATTTATGAGTCAGTTTTATTCTCTTAGCTATAAAAATATATGCCCGTATAGGATATTGGGCATGGTGGAGAGTGTGTGTGAGGAAATATATTATTTGTAATCTCCTGTTTAATAATAAGATTGCCGATGCCTCTGTTTGGTGGACGTAGCCCAGATTGCTTGGGTGAACCACGTTAAATCATTGTGTCATTTGTGGATGATTTTATCTACTGTGTATGTCTTTTATTTTCCACTGCGCACTGTTTTCTCTAACAATTGGTATCAGAGCATGTTGAGGAGTGGGTGTGTGTGACAGAGCTGCTGCAGGTGGAGTTTTTACGGCGATTGGCATGGTTTTGGGCGAAACAGTCGCGCCAATATTAGACAATGAATGGATTGGCGCGGATAATTGCGGAATAGGTGCACCAATTGGCGCGGATCCGAGCTTAATACTCACACCAAAGAGCCAATATCCCGATTGGCGCGGATCTGACGGGTTTAGTCGCGCCAATCTTGGTACTCTAAGCGATTTTGCCTCTGGCACGGATCATCTGCTGTTGAGGAAGTGCCAAGTCCCCTTTGGCGCGCCAAGCGAGGATCGTATTGGTAAAACTAAACTTTTTTTATTTGGTTTTTTATTTGTAATCTACAGTTTATACAGCAGAGGGATCATATGATAAGATAAGGGCAGTATAGTAGAAGGCGAAGGCATTTTTTGTTGAATATTAATTTGATTTGTCAACAAGTTGGAATTGGAGATTGTTTGGTTGATACAATATGGAAAAAACTCAAAGTGCTCATTTTGAGATCGAGAAGTTCAATGGCAAAAACATTTTCAAGATCTGGAAAGTAAAAATGTACGATCTGCTTGTGCAACAAGGCATGGCGAAAGCATTGATGGGAAAATCCAAACAGCCTTACAACATGACAGATGATGAGTGGACCGAGATGGATGAAAGAGCATTGAGTGTTATTCGACTGTGTTTGGCAGATGATGTTTTGTTTAACATCGTGTCGGAGAAAATGGCTGCTGGTTTGTGGACGAAGCTTGAGAAGTTGTACATGACAAAATCCTTAACCAATAGGATTCTCCTGAAGGGACAGTTGTACAATTTGCGAATGAAGGAAGGTACATTGATTACTAATCATTTGAATACTTTTAATACTCTCCTAGTGCAATTAGAAAGTATAGAAGTAAAATTTGAATCAGAAGATAAAGCTATAACTTTATTGTGCTTGTTACCCGAGCCATGGGATCATATTGTTACTTCTATAAGTCTTAGTTCATCAGAAACCCTTGAGTTTGATGATGTAGTTGCTTCCTTATTATCTGAAGAAACAAGGAGAAGGTCAAATTTAGAAACCTCTACATCAAAAGCAATGATGGTCATAGGTCGTTCTAAAGACAGACGCTTCAGTAGGCACAACGACTCACGTTCAAAGTCGAAAGGGAAGAAGAATAAGGTAAAGTGTTGGTTTTGTGGCAAATTGAGACATTTGAAGAAGGACTATTGGAAATGACGGCAAACTTCTAAAGAAGATTCTTCGACAGAAAAGAAAGAAGCAAACATGACAGATACAGGTTCAGCATCCGGTTCATGTATGAGTGATGAAGTGTTATCAGTTAATTTGTCTAATCATGATCAACATTGGCTGTTAGATTATGGTGCATCAAATCACATGTGCATTCATAGAGAATGGTTTAAGACATATAAATCAATTAATGATGGAGTCGTATACATGGGAAATGATGTCACATGTAATATTGTGGGAATTGGAAGTATTCCACTGCAAATGTTTGATGGGACAACAAAAATTTTAACTAATGTAAGACATGTACCAGAATTAAGGAAACATCTAATTTCACTAGGAGCACTTGACACAAATGGATATAAAACTATAATTCAAGGTGGAGTAATGAAAATTTACAAAGGTATTTTACTAGCAATGAAAGCTAAGAAGGCTGGAAATCTATTTTAGTTAGAAGGAAGAACAGGGTCAGATCATGTGTCTACGGTGTCTGAAAACGACAGTAGTTCTATTCGTTTATGGCATCAAAGGTTGGGCCATATGAGCGAAAGAGGGTTAAAGATTTTGGCTGATCATAAGTTACTTCCTACTCTAAAGTCTGGTAAGTTAGATTTCTGCAAACATTATCTGTTTGGGAAACAAAGTAAGAAAAAGTTTAAAATAGGCAAACATACTAGTAAAGAATCCTTGATTATATCCATTCAGATGTTTGGGGTCCATCCCCTACAACCTCATATGGAGGATCATCATATTTTGTATTGTTTATTGATGATTTCTCTAGGAAAGTGTGGGTCTACATGTTGAAAAGAAAGTCTGATGTATTTACAGTTTTCAAACAGTTTAGAGCATTGGTAGAAAACATCACTGATAGAGCAATAATGTTGGGTTGTGTTATATTCTTTCCACATAGTTAACAGGGGTTTGAGGGGTACCTGTAACCCCACTTTATGGGGTCCGAGGCAGCGCCGCAGAAAATTTTGGTTTTGGACCCTATGTTAGGTTGGGCGGACCCACCTATGGTTTTGTGCATGATTTCCGCACATGTTTTTTGGACGCGATGGTTTTCGGTCCATGGTTTTGGACGCGATAGTTTTTCGGTCCGTGGTATTGGATGCTTTGGCATGTATAAATATGTATTGTAACATTGAAAGGAACATAATGAAAAATCAAGCTGGTAGTCCCAGTTTTGGGATCGAGGGGGAAATCTCTGTGTATATGTGTTTTATGTGTTATGCTCTCGCATTGTTTATTTTATGTGTTTTAGAATTCGTATGTAGGTAATTTTTGTACGGGGTTAAAACCTACACTCTTCACCTTCCATCTATATCTCTATCTCCCTCTATCTCTCTATATCACCCCCAAAACATACGCCCTCCGTCTCCCTGCCTCTTTCTCCCTCCCTCTCTCTCTTCCCCTTCTCTTCATCTCCCACCCCCCTTATATCTTCCTTCACTCCTGCTCTCCTCTCTACCTATCTCTCCATCTCCCTTATCACTCCCTCTCTCTCCCCACCTTTCTCTCATTGTGTCTTTGTTATTACCTCCCTCTCTCCTCTCTCTCATGTACTCTCTCTCTTTCTCTCTCTCAGACACACACATTCTCTCTCCTCTCCCCTTCTCTATGTCTCTTTATCCCTCCCTCTCTCCTCCTCTCTCTCGTCCTTCCGCTCTCTACCTTTCTCTCACTCCCTTTATCACTCTATCTCTTTGTTCTTCCCTCTCATATATACCAAGAGCATATCATCATATATTAATATTTATTATAGTATAACAAATTTAATATTATATTAAGTTTAATATTGTATTAATCTAGAGTTGTTAAATTTAATAATATTAATATTACTATTAGATTTATAATATAAATAATATAATATTAGATTTAATGATGTTTTTTGGCATGATAACAAATTTTATAATAAAACATCGCTCAAATTAATATTTTCAAATATTACAACTTTGACGTGGAAATGTTTATGTCTTTAAATATTTTATATATACACGGGACATGATTTTCCTTTTAAAGATTCATTTTACAAATATTTAATTAAAAAATATATTAAAATATTTTGGAGCAAAATTTTTTTATTCTTTGTGTTGAATTGACCTTTTTACTTCGACTTAAGAAATGGTATTGGGTTTAGTAAAGAGTAAATATGTTTAAAATTTTACCTAATTTGGAATTTTAATGTGGCAATTTTTTTGTTGAAGATAAATTTATGATTCATTCAAACCCATGAGATAATTGTATTGTAGTTTTTTTATCTATATGGTTATTTTCATTTTTTTTTGGGTTGACATTATTTTCAATTTTGTTTTGGGTTGACCTTTAAGTGGAGAGCATGAAACCAGTGAGTGAGAATGAAGATGAATCCAACCGAACTTTATTGTGTTAATGGATTTTTAATTGTTTATTTATATGGTTATTTAAGTTTTTGTTCAAGCTCACATTATTTATATGTTTTGTATGATTATTTAGATTTCCGAAAATTTCAACTTTGTGGATGGATGGACAAACTTACACATATCCTCCATATTGGGTTATATAATGCGCCTCTCTACTAAAAAACGACATTGAATTTGGTTAGAGCCTATATAGGTTCCAAATTTTGTAGAAGTCTCCATGGCTTAGAAGTTGAGCTTGCTGGGAAAAGTCGCACTGTCCTGCATTACAAGCAGTCTTTGGAATGATGGATATCTCCAACAAACGCCTAGAAATGGTGGAGAAAGAAAAGTATGCAAGGTCTCAATTGTTGGAAAAGCATTGTGAATGGTTATAGACCAAGTTGGAAAGAAGTTGGCAATAATGAAAGCTAAGCTTATGCTTATGAAACTCAAAGTAAATGAGATGGAACCCCCTTTTGATGTTGAGCTTGTTGTCAAGCTCGAAAAAGTGGAACCTCACAAAAATATACAATCTTCATACCTTTGGAATAAATTGTATTTAAAGTTTTAAATAATATTTTTAGAAAATCATTACAAGAATATGATTTTTTTTAATATAGAAAACATTTATTATTATTGTTTTTATTTGTTGTTTTTTAATTTTAACTCCTTTTTATTTATTTTTTTCTTATATTTTTTATATTTTCAATTTAATAGCAACAATTTATAACACTTCAATTCTCTTCATTAATATAATAATATAAAAACAAAATTTCAATACATAATAATAATAACAAATTAATTATTTAATATTTGACATTAACAATTAAATAAATATTTTATGATGAATACATCACTAATACACAGCGAACCACTAATATGAATATGTAAGTTTTTATATTTAAATATATTAATGTGTGCATTTTATAAAATTAATAAAAATCTAACACACTATTTTTTATTGGTATGGTCTAACTTACAGACGAAATGACCTTTTTTATGACATTTTTTTGGTTAATTTTAATCAAAATCCAATAGATTTTTAAAAACTTGTGTTTAAGTTGTTTAATCTACAGAATTCGAGTGCCCCAGAGGTTTTTCAGGGTGTTGAATCTGTATATGCATTCAAAAATGCATTTTAAATAATAAAAAAACACATTCTTTCTAGAAATTGTTTTGCCAAATTTCGGTGAAAAATTCTATTTCGTCTATAAGTTAGACTACACCTTTTCTATTTATTTTTTTAAACAGAATGAGTAAGGATTTTCATATTAGTAAACCTGGATTAGGGACCAAAACCCTTACATACTATTTCTGATACAAAATTCTTTATGGTGAAAGGCTATTAAAAAAGATTGCAAGCTCTGAGGTTGTTGTTCCAAGTTAAACTAAAAACATTAACCCTATAAAATCTACAGAAAATTTTGTATCAAGCAAAATTTACATAATAACATTGAAAAATATATATGCAAAGGATGCTACCTAGAGCCTCGTGTTCTAAAAATCAGCAACAATTGTTGTAGCCAGCACCATTTCCTTTTAGACGATACGTTATTTTTCTTACAGTAGGGGCTTTGGGACCTTCATCACCAAAAGTCGACTACACACTTCCAAATCTTAAGACTTCCATAACAGACGAACAAACACCAAGAGCAAAGACTTCCTCGCTGAGACCTTCAACCGCTTGTTTCATTTCTGCCTGATGGAAGAGTAGCTTAGCTTCCAAGGAGATCTGGAACAAAATCCTCTGCCTTTTGACCATAACTTCAAGCTTTTAATGGAAACTAATAGATTCTGAGAAGCATCCAAAATATTGTGAAGCATAAGGATGGCATCGACAATGTTCGAAGGAGGTAGAAGAATTTGCTATTGCATACCATAAATCATACACCCAACTATATAACTTGTTGATAATGAAAACACCAACTTCAAAACCAAGATGAGACTAGAATACATAAATACTCTGAGGGACCAAGGAATTCAATATATAGGCAAATACATAGTCATTCCATAAGCTAAGCAACATCAATAAATCCAAAGCCCTTACCCAAAGATCATCTGGAAAAAGAATTGATAGACAAGGAATGGCATTAAACGACTGCCTTAATTTCATTCTTCTGCTCAAGGTCCTAGATTCTACAGCTAAGATAATCCACCCTAGATCCCAACCAAAGCAGATTAAATAGAGAATACATCATTCCCTTGAATTGTATGAAGATACCTACCACTTGTTAGGCCAATTAAGGAACTAGAGAGAGAGCGTGAATATTTGTGGTCAGAAATGTTGAATAATTAGGGCAACTAGATTAGGGTGACTTCTCTTACTTCGATAATTTCTTATGATGTTATTCTACTTAAATTGATGTAATTGTAATTAGATTCTTCTTGACTTTCTTATTATTGTATTCTCATCATTAAACAACTACCAAACTATGAAGATTAATGAGACAAGAGGACACTAAATATAGGTTGCTAGCTAGGGCCAAAACCTCTCTTTTGAGAGGAAAACCCACAAGAATTCTTCTCTTCTTATAAAATCTTCAAATGATGAATTCCAAGACCTAAGACCCAAGAATAAGATCCCTCCAAGATCAAGTCAACCTCTATTTTTAATGAGTTTGTCCTTCATAAATTCAACCAAAGTCAAACTGCTCTAAACTTCCAGATTTTGATCTCACTTCAAAATTTTGGTCACTGCTTCAGGTCTCCAATTTTCGGCCTTCCTAAAATTACTATAATTTCGCATGTGTGAGTGGTTTAGGGTTGAATATGACCTTCTTTCTCCTTCGCTTGAATTGCTTCTTATTCCTTGGTAACACAACTTCCAACCTTGTCTTTTTTGAACCCAAACTTTGACCTTTAACGATGATTGTGATTTGGTCCTGCTGCAGTAGAAAGATGCCCTAATTATCTTTGCACATATGGTAGGAGTAGCCCGAAACAATCCTCTAAAAATTCGATCTTTCTTCTCTGATTTCTCCTCTTCTTCAGTCTTTTTCTTAGTCTCTTTCTTGTTCTACAATGAGCTTCTTGGACGAGAGAATCAAATGAGGTTGAGTGCCTCTTATATATGGGCTTCTAGGGATCCCTAATAAGGCTGACTTGACTTCTCTTGTAGGCCAACTTTGTTCATTGCTGGCCCGACTTGATCTTGGAGGGTCTTTACACATGAATTTGACTCAATTAAATACTTTTGACTTGATACATGATTCCCAATAGGGTCTTTTACATATTACAGTGATTCTTTGACTTCTTTGACTCTTTGACAAAGCTCTAGAAGCACAAAATGGGTGCTTGACCTATAAATAAATTAACCTAGAGCATGAAACCCATGCTAAAATAATAATAGTAAATTTTCTCTCTTTTACATCATATATAAAAATCATAAGACATTATGAAGATCGAACCTAGTTACATTTTCCAACACTCCCTCTTAATTGCAGAGGTATTCATAATATATATACAAGGTACAAGGACATTCTCATACTGAATAATTTTCATAAGAAGAGTCGGATTGGTAAGCCATCTCATAAGTTATCTACTTAGCTTATATCAATGCATTTCATCATATCAACCAACATTGTCATATAGCAAGGCCTTGACTATTAACTCTATCTCTCCACTAGATTAGAGCACAATGATGGGGAGAAAAATGATTTATAAACACCTTCATCATTGTCTCTCAAGGCACATACCTCATCCAAATATTCAAGGTATGTCCTTTTAAGACCATTACCATCTTGGATTTATACATCCTCATGGAATCTCCTCTTCGACTACTCTTTCCTATTAGATACCCTACCACGTCCCCATAGAGTATCCTAATCAGTCTCAGATGCTTACCCAATCCTCCATTATTTCTTCATGACATGAAGACAAAAATAATGTGTCTATCTCTCACTCTCAACTAGGGAGGATCTGCTCATTCCTTTAAAAGGAATATACCTAAGCTCCTTCTTAACTAGGGACTTGTTCCCAACAACAATTATCTACTCTTTGGTGGAGATCATGGTACTATCGGTTGCTTGTAGGGCTCCTTCTTGATACATCATCATGTCATTAACTTCAACTTCTTCATCATGGAACCAACTTCTTCATAACTTCTTTGTAGGGCTTCGACCTTCTTCTATATCACTTCCTTTTAACTAAACGTATTGTTGAATCAATAGTCGTGTCATTCTTCTCTTCATTTGGAAGTGTGACCTTCTTCATCATCATCTAACTATACTTTATACTACTACCTCTTCCAAGTCATGTTCCTTCCAGGATTTTCCATCCAAGTCTATGTGTACTAGTTGTAGGATAATTTCTACAACCCTCTTCTAATAGCCTTGTTTTCAACCTAACCAGATACTCGCTTTCAAAAATTAAAGGGTGAACTTAAAAAATATAATTGCCTCTTCATGATTGCCTTTCATCATAATATCAGCTTATGTAACATCAACATCTTTCATATTGTACAAATCCATCTCCAAGACATTTACTACCAAGGTCCTCCTTTTCCTTCATACATATCAAGGTCTTCATACCTTCTCCATGGAGATGTCATAGTTAATCCATTGATGTTGATCACTCATATTATCTCTAGGTACATCTTTACGAACTCTCCTTCTAACTTTCATCATATATTGTTTCCTTGGGATCTCGATACACAGTTCCTTCATCATAGGAACATTTGTTTCCAACCACCTCATATTCTTTATGAGGTCATATACTGTTGATTATATCTTGTCATTGTGTAGAAGAGTCCAAGGCTTATTGTATTCATACCTTCATGTATCATTCATAAGGAAGAGTCCCTTCTTCTTCAATCATGCTTGTCAGATAGAGTATTCTAACAATTCTATGAGAAATCAAGTGATGACATGACTTTATCCATCTATCAAATTTAAACAAATGCATACCTCTTCCTTCATGTGATCATCTAGACTTCCTTCAACAACTTCCCTTTTCTTTACTTGAAGATGAAAAAATTTCAACTAGAATGTCATGTTGCACTTCTTTGTCATCATACATTCATTCTTCCAAATTGTGGATTCCACACTAGGTGGAATGTAGACTATATGTATGACACTTGATTGTTAAAGGTGAACCCTTTTTAACAAGGATTATAATGGAGGATTTTGATGATCCTTATTCTGGAACTGCTTCTTTCTAGTGATGATGATGTATGATGATCTATCTTTCTATCTTGCTAGATGACTTACTTAAAACATACAAACCGCTACTTCATCTATCCTTCCATGCTTCTAATGATGATGCCATGAGCGACTTCCATTCTATTATGTAAGATGACTGCTTCAACCATATATTTTTCATGCTTCTATAATGATGTCAACTTAATTATTCTATAATGCATTTTATCATGATTGTAATGCTTCCTACCATGACTTGCTAATTTATATATCTTGAAAGTAGACTAAATGTGTAAGAGACCTCTTAGTAGTAGAGTTCTTTCACTTCTTCCTTCTTTGAATTATTTTCTTTTGGTTCTTTTACTTCCTCGATTACATGGGCTTAAATTTTTTCCTTTCTCTTCTTATTTCCCTTATTGATTTTAAGAAAATTCCTCTTGAAGTGCCCATATTCGTTACACTCATAACATTAGATTTCAAACATATCAATTTTATTTTGAAATTTCTTTGGAGGCTCAAACTTTCCAAACTTCCATTTATTTGTTGTCATAGTTCCATATGTTTGTGTTTGCTCATTTGATCCAATGTCATTCTTTGCTTTTAATCTATTTTTTTCAATCTTACATAATGACCACAGATCGTTGAATGGAGTGGTTTCCTTCTTTCCATAAATGCTCGATACAAAGTTGCTCCATTCATCTAGTAACGCATTAAGTACAAGAGTTGTCATCTTCGGATCTGACATAGTTTCTCCTAGCTCTTGTAGTTGATCTGTTATTTGAGAAACCTTCATGAGATATGAAGCTACCCCTTCTTCTCTTTATACTTTCATATTGTATAGTTCGGTTCTTAACGATATGATTTCCCCTACACTGCTTATAGAAAATAACTCAACCAACTTGTCATAGATCTCTTTATATGTCTTCAACTTTGCTACATAGGGGATGAGAGAATCCTTGATCGATTCAATGAGGATTCTTTGTGTTAATCTAGGTTGTCATTGATGTCAATATGGAAGTGTTTGTGATGGCAAATTCTTTGATACATGATTACCCATTGATCATAATGCTCATAGTGATTGAAGTTTGATATATGATGATATGATGAGATGGAGGACCCAAGTGGATTGAATATATATATATATATATATAGACAAAAAGAATATATATTATATATATATTATATATATTATATATATAGACAAAATAGATGCAAGTAGATTGTAAGCAACAAGAGCAAGAAACCATCGTGAAGCCAAAGAGTAAGAGGAAGAGTTCATCGGAAGCCATCAAAGAAGCAGGTTATGAGAGCAAGAGCAGTAGGTTATCGCATATACCCAAGACCATCGTGAATCCAAAGAGTAAGAGGAAGAGTTCATCAGAAGCCATCAAAGAAGCAGGTTATCGGAGCAAGAGAAGCAGGTTATCGCATATACCCAAGAGCAAGAGCCATAATGGAGGAGTTAACAGTAATAAACCATGAAAACTCTTCAAAGATCACAGCACATCAGAGAAATCGATATCAATGGCTTTATCGCTTTATTATGTGTCATGTTGAATCCCCTGACTGCGATATGTATTACAAACCAAATGGTTCCATAACAATATGCTCTATTTTTATATCGCATCCACCGTACCAGAATTGCCACATCGGAAGTTATGTAACATAAAGGAATGTCACATTCAAAATTTGTGATTGCGATATATATGCGAACCCGACTGCACCACTATAATATGACTCAATGTAATATCACATCTACATATCAAAAATTTCATATCACAAGTCTTAACGGGATGTCACAGTAAAACGCCAATTACAATAGTATTACGGACCATCAATTGCGATAGAATGGTGGACCCCAGACCGCCAATTGTGATAATATTGTGGACCCGATGGATTCATTAAAAACAATTTATTGAATATCTCATCCACTCCATCAGAAGAGAAAGCATGTGCACACTTGTAAAACCTCTTCTTTTTATGAATTTGCGATTGCGGGATTAAAGGAATGACTCTGATTCTCATGAATTTGCGATTGCGCGATTAAGGTGATGACATGGCATGTGGGACCTCCATGTGGGTATAACCTATCTTATATGGTTTCCATGAAAAATCAAGTCTATCGATAAAAGACTCTCCGATATATATTTTTAGCATACAAGTCAACCTCCCTCCAATAAACGTGTCCTTGTCGTTGGTGAAACTCGTATAAAAATGATTTAAAATGCTTCACTTCAAGGGGAGGATCTCGGGCATCGATTATAGAGAGAAGAAGCAATAGTTCACAGCTCATGAAGTTGAAGGAATAGAGGAAGCCGAATATCAAGCGGGAAGGAAGGAAGTCGAAGGTCCAACAGGAAAGAAGTAAGTCGAAGGACGAAGCAATTCTGCCGATTGGGTTAATCTTTGAAAGGCTCAGACCTGTGATAAATTAATCTATGGAAGAAGTACAAAACACAACCTGAAGAACAGTTCTATGAAAGGAAATAAAGTTTCATATGTCATCGTTTGAAGGGAGTAGTAGACAGCACCAACATTGAAGCGTTTGTGAGTTTGTTTCTTGGAAGTAAGATATCGTGACAGTAAGAACAATGAGAAGCAGTGACTCTGAAATATCTACCGCAAAAATAAGAATAGATGGTTGAAAACAGAGAATTGTTTTTGTGTAGATATTGAGGGCTTAATGCAGCTTATCAAAGATATCCTGTTGAAAATCATTAGCAGATCTTGGAGACATTATCAAAGATCATGATGGCTATTTGAAATCATCATGAGGTAACTTGGCAGACTTTGTTTGGGCAATATGAAGAGTTGTGAAGACTCCTTCATATGAAGATAGGTTGTCGTTGATGTAGCAGTGAAGCTGTAGATTGAAAGAACATAGTGAAGAACATTTTGAGAGCAGTATAATACAATCAAAACATTTCTTGACAAAGAAAATTTTTAGGGTCGGAGCCCTTTGGGTTGGCGCCTCAAAATTGGAAGTATTGGTGTCCTTGGAGTTGGTGCTCCTAAATTCAAGGTTGGTGCCTTGACAAGATAGGGTTGGAGCCCTAGAGGTTGGAGCCTCGAAAAATACCAAATTGGTGCTTGGAAACATGTTGGAGCCTGGGAGATTGAAGATCAGTGTCTTCATCAAGGGTTGGAGCCCTATATATGTGTGTGTGTGTGTGTGTGTGTGTCTATTGTACCTGATTTATTGTAAAGATTAAATTAAGAAAAGCATTTATTCCTATTGTTCATTTTGCGTTATAAATATAATTGATTTAACTTGTAAAAGTAACAATTGAAAAGGAATATTGATTCATCACCCCCTCAGTATTTCCAATAATTGGAATCAGAGCAAATACCTTCACTCAAAGCCTAAAAACTTGAAGGTTGATCAATTAGAACACAAATGGCAAAGCCAAGGAAGAAAGTCTCTGATCCTCCTAAACATGTGTCTCCCTCAACCATCGAAGTTGAAATCAAACAATTTGTAAAGGCTCTGTGGTTCAATGGAAAATTTGATATATGGGAAGCAAGAATTAGGAATTTCTTAAAGACTCAAGGCATTGAAGTATGGAAATCAATGATTATTGATAGCATGATGGATGGAGAATCCAAGGAGTATAATGAAAAAGCAATGAAGGCAATCTTGAATGGGCTACGAGTTTCTATAAAGAACAATTTAGAAAAATGTTCGTCAACAAAGGGTATATGGGACAAACTTCATGACCTTCACTCAAAAGGAGCATTGACCATGACCACTAGTCAAGAAGATGATGGAAACCAAGAAGGAAATCCATAACCCATCATAGAAGCTGAAAATGAGAATGATGACATCAAGGCCAAAGAATACCTAGAAGATGAAGAGAATGAAAAATATTTTGAAGAAGATCTCCTCACTGAACTTATGGCTTCCATGGAAGAGATTAGCAGTTTGAAAAATGAAAACGAGGAACTTAAGAAGAAAGCACTAGCTAGTGACCAAGACCAAACAAGGAAGGAAGTCGACCTTGTCAAGCTTCAAGTACAAGAAAGGGGTGAAGAGATTGCTAATCTTAAGAATGAATTTCATCAAAGCATCACGAAGAATTCATAGCCATGACAAATCAATTGGATAAAGCAAAGAAATCGGGAGATACCTTGTCAAGCCACCTTGAACAAAGGCACCAAAACTTGAACAAACTTGAAGTAGAGATTGGTAAATACAAGAAAGAGGTATCCTCCCTTAGATATCAACTAGAAGAAGCAAGGAAACAAGCACAAGGAGTTAAGAAAGTGATGGAAGCTTTGACATTCATAGAAGGACAAGTTGATGAAGCAGAAAAAGAGAGAAACACCATGATGTGCCAACTAGAAGAAAAGGATGATGACATCACCAAGTTAAAATCCAAAATCACTTCTCTTAAGGCCTAATCGTGTGAAGCAACCAAGATCAAGGAAGAAATGGAGAATAATCTATCAAAAGAAAATGAAGAAATTTTCAATTTGAAGTCAGATATCATCTCCCTTAAAATAGAAGCAAATGAAGCAATACGTATCAAGGAAGAGTTGGAGAAACAACTTACTAAGAAGAATAATGATTACGAAAGATTGGAAGAAGAGATTGTCTCCCTCAAGAAAAAGGTAGAAGGGATGGACAAAGTTTTGAAGAACTCCCAAACCTTGGATGACATGATCAACAATCAAATATCCTCATTTGATAAATCAAGTATTGGCTATGAAGGAGAATCCTCAGGCAAGAATGATAATGCTTCAAACAACAAGGATGTAAGGAAGCCATAAAGAAATGTTGATGCTCCTAATTCGAGCAAAGGCAAGAATAAGAGTCAAGGCAACAATGAAGAAATTCTTGTTCCAAGAAGAAATGCACATGGTATCAAGGATGCAAGAAGCAATGGTTATCATCAAAGGATCTCAAGGCAGAAAGACTTCAGAAGTATATCACGGAAATCTCCATCTCCCAGGTACCAAAGTATATTTCTTGATTATTTTTATTCTTGTAAAAACTTTGGGCACGTGGAAAAAGATTGTAGGGCATATCACAAAGATAACTATAATGGTCCTCGTAAATCTCCGAGAAGCAATTTTGCAAAAAGAAGTCATGAATTACTATTCATGAACAACATAGAGTGATTCAAGTGTCATAACCTTGGTCATATGGCATGTGATTGTAACTTGACTTAGGCTCCTACACAAACTATAACCATGCCAAAGAAGAAAGTTACACAAGTATGGAGAAGAAAGCAAACACAATCCGAAAATATCCTAAACTCTCAAGCCAACACCAAATGTTCTTGACTTGATGAATATATCCTTGATATTCTGAGTGTTTGATGATGGGATTTTGCCAAAAAGAGACCATGCATACAATTATGGGGAGCTTATGATTCTTGATCATTTTTGCAGAAGCTATCCGTGAAAGGGTCCTTATGAAATCATTGATGAGCCATATTAACAATCATTATTTGATAGATCATTTCTCAGGAACACTCCATTGAAGAACATGATCTCTTATCTATCCAATGGACTATTGTTAAAGATGTTTTTTTTTTTTTTACTTGATTACTAAGTAGAAATTGTAGTATCAAAGAAAGCCATTTAATGCTAAAGAAATGGGGCAAAGAAATATGTTGTTGTTATTACAGGAGTTGAATATCTCAACTCAGGGATACGATGTGAGAATTATGGACACAAATAGAGACAACCTTTAAACAAATAGATACATCTAGGAATGGAGCTTGAAAGCAAGAGCAATTGGTAGCATCTAACATAATTGAAGCATTGCAAAAAGTTGTCAACTAGTAGAAAGAATTTAAAAGACAGTCAGAGATTGGCTATAAAAAAATTGCTAGTGGAGATAACTTGCAAGAACACAAGGAAAAGATGGCTCATCAAAAGAACTGTAACAAAAAAAAGAAAAAGTAAAATGTTGTGTAGTTGAATATAACTTAGTAACTTAAGGAGAAGCACATAGATACAGAGGAACTCGGATTTTTGAATAAAGATAGCATGAAAGACAATTTCAGTGGCATTTTCTCTTGATTCGAACTATGAAGGCCTCTCAATTTTGATTGTGGAGACAACAAAATACGGTGTAGAAGCATAAAAACTTAGACTTGAACATTTGGTGTATGTCTATTTGGAGTCTATTTGTAATAATTGAAATGGAGCATCTTTAATCATTGTTGAAGACATGATAAAGTAGCTTTTGAGACATGAATAAGGGATAATTTGCGAGTTGATGATGAGGCACCAATCCTTCTATCTTGAGTAAAAAGAAGAGCACCACGACAAGGGGAGTAACATACCCATGAAGATCTACTATTCATAAAGAACAAAAGCAGTTTGACAGGGGGGAGTTAGACAAGGGGAGTCCCTGAGCACCCCATTTTCCATTGATGTCAAAGGGGGAGAGAATGTTCAAAGGGAAAGGATATTGCCATCAATGACAAAGGGAGATATTGTTAATCTAGGTTGTCATTGATGTCAATATGGAAGTGTTTGTGATGGAAAATTCTTTGATACATGATTTCCCGTTGATCATAATGCTCATAGTGATGAAAGTTTGATATATGATGATATGATGAGATGGAGGACCCAAGTGGATTGAATATATATATATATATATATATATATATAGAATAGAAGCAGTAGATCCGTGAAGCGATAATAGCAAGAAGCCAAAGAGGGGAAGCCATCATGAAGCCAAAGAGTAAGAGGAAGAATCCATCAAAGAAACAAGTTATCGAAGCAAGAGAAGCAGGTTATCGCATATGCCCAAGATCATCGTGAAGCCAAAGAGTAAGAGGAAGAGTTCATCGGAAGCCATCAAAGAAGCAGGTTACCGAAGCAAGAGAAGCATGTTATCACATATACCCAAGAGTAAGAGCCATACAAAGGATTTAACAGTAATAAACCGTGAAAACTCTTTAAAGATCACAGCTCATCGGAGAAATCAATATCGATGACTTTATCGCTTTATTATGTCGCATTGAATCCCATAACTGCGATATGTATTACAGACCAAATGGTTCCATAAAAATATGCTCTATTGTTATATTGCATCCACCATACTAGAATTTCCACATCGGAAGTTATGTAACACAAAGGAATGTCACACTCAAAATATGAGATTGCGATATATATGTGGACCCGACTGCACCACTATAATATGACTCAATGTAATATTGCATCCACGTATCCAAAATTTCATATCACAAGTCTTAACGGGATGTCATGGTAAAACGTCGATTGCGATAGTATTACGGACCGCCGATTGTGATAGAATGGTGGACCCTGAACCGCTGTTTGTGATAATATTGTGGAGCCGATGGATTCATTAAAAATAGTTTATTGAATATCGCATCCGCTTCATCAGAAGACAGAGCATGTGCACACTTGTAAAACCTCTGATTTTTATGAAGTTGTGATTATGGGATTAAAGGAATGACTCTGATTCTCATGAAGTTGCGATTGCGCGATTAAAGGTGATGATGAGGCATGTGGGACCTCCATGTGGGTATAAGATCTCTTATATGGTTTCCATGAAAAATCAAGTCTATGGATAAAAAACTTTCCAATGTACATTTTTAATATACAAGTCGGCGTCCCTCCAATAGACGTGTCCTTTCGTCATTGGTGAAACTCATATAAAAACGAGTTAAAATGCTTCACTTCAAGGGGAGGATCTCGAGCATCGATTACAGAGAGAAGAAGCAACAGTTCACAACTCGTGAACTTGAAGGAACAGAGGAAGCTGAAGATAGAGCGAGAAGGAAGGAAGCCTAAGGTCCAACATGATAGAAGGAAGCCGAAGGACGAAGCAATTTTGTTGATTGGGTTAATATTTGAAAGACTCAGACCTATGATAAATTAATCTATGGAAGAAGTATAGAACGCAACCGGAAGAACAATTCTATGAAAGGAAATAAAGTTTCATCAAGGGAGAAATAGACAACACTAACATTGAAGCGTTTGTGAGTTTGTTTCTTGGAAGTAAGATATTGCGACAATAAGAACAGTGAGAAGCAGTCACTTTTGAAATAGCTACCACAACAGTAAGAATAGAGGGTTTAAAACAAAGAATTATTTTTGTGTAGGCATTGAGGGCTTAGCGCAGCTTATCAAAGATATCCTGTTGAAAAGCATCAATGGCTCTTGGAGACATTATTAGAGATCATAATGGCTATTTGAAACCATCATGAGGTAACTTTGCAGACTTTTTTTGGGAAATATGAAGAGTGGTGAAGACTCCTTCATATGAAGACAAGTTGTCATTGATGTAGCAGTGAAGCTATAGATTGGAAAAACACAATGAAGAAGATTTTGAGAGCAGTATAATACAATCAAAACATTTCTTGACAAAGCAAAACTATAGGGTTGGAGCCCTTGGGGTTGGTGCCCCAGAATTAGAAGTATTGGTGTCCTTGGAGTTGGTGCTCCTAAATCCAAGGTTGGTTCCTTGACAAGATAGGGTCAGAGCCCTAGAGGTTAGAGCCTCACAAAAGACCAAGTTGGTGCTTGGCAATAGGTTGGAGCCTGGGAGATTGAAGATCGATGTCTTCATCAAGGGTTGGAGTCCTATATATATATTGTACCTGATTTATTGTAAAGACTATATTAATAAAATCATTTATTCCTATTGCTCATTTTGTTTTCTAAATATAATTGATTTAACTTGTAAAAGTAACAATTGAAAAGGAATAATGATTCACCCCACCTATCAGTATTTCCAACACTTTGAGCCCTTATTTCTCCTTTCATGTGCTTTGATAATGCTTGATATTGATATTGTGGTGGTTTGGTGATTGATCCCTTGACATATTCAATAAATTCACTCCCCGTGAGAATTAAATATATTACCTTCTTCCATGCAAGATAGTTTGATGTCCCAACAAGTTTATTGTTCTCCTTGCAAAAATAAGTCATTTGGTTTGTAGGTTGAGACATAAAATACAAAATATTTACTTGTCAAATGAAGATACCTTCTTGATGGTGTCTTCCACTAGATGCTTCATGATGATGATATCTTCAACTAGATATATTTCTTGATGATGATCTTCCTTTTTCAAGAATGACAATGTTTCTTATTTAGTATAAGGAGAGATTTCCCTCTTCGTTCAAAGATGTTTGAGATGTGATCCTTTCTTTAATAAGAGGGAGATCATTTGTATTCTTGCTTCCTTTGGTTGATGATTGTCGAATTTTGAGGCTTCCAAGAGTACTTCAAGTGTTTATGGTCCTTCTTTATATAAGTGGAGATAGGGTATTTGAGGTCTTCTTCTGCTTCCAAGAGTTGTGATGATATGATCCTTGTGATGTGATGGATAATCCTCCTTGATTCTTTTTGTTTTCCTTGATGCTACTTCTTATGCTCGACCCTTATGTATCATTTTTCAATTGCATGATATTCAAGCTACCTCTTCTTATTGTCACCTTAGCTTTGATACCATGTTGAGAAATCTAAGGCAACTATATTAAGGTGATTTCTCTTACTTAGATAACTGCTTGTGATGTTATTTTACTTAACTTGATGTAATTATACTTTGATTCTTCTTTCAATTGATTATTATTGTGTGCTTATCATTAAACAACTACCAGACTATGAAAAATAATGGGACAAGAGGACACAAAATACAGGTTTCTAGCTAGGGCCATGATCTCTCCTTTGAGAGGAAAACCCATGAAAATTATTATCTTCGTATAGAATATTCAAATGATGAATTGGAAGACCTAAGACCCAAGACAAATATCCCTCCAAGACTAAGTCAAACTCTCTTTTTAATTAGCTTGTCCCTCACAAAGTCAACCATATTCAAATTGCTCCAAGCTTCCAAATTTCAACCCCACTTCAGAATTTTGGTCACTACTTCAGGTTTGCAATTTTTGGCCTTCCTTGAATTACTGCAATTTCACATGTGTGAGTGGTTTAGGGTTGAATATGAACTTATCTATCCTTCTCTTGAATTGCTTCTTCTTCATTGGTAACTCAACTTCCAACCTTGTCTTTTTGAAACCAAATTTGGCCTTTTAATGATGATTGTGATTTCGTCATCATTGGAGTAGAAATATGCCATAATTATCTTCGCATGTGTGGTAGGAGTAGCCCAGAATAGTCCTCTAAAACTTCGATATTTTGTCTTTTCTTTCTCCTCTTCTTCACTCTTATTTTTGGTCTCTTTCTCGTTGTATAACGAACTTCTTGGATGAGAGAATTAAATGAGGTCGAGTGCCTCTTATATATATGCTTATAGGGAGCCTTAATAAGGTCGACTTGACTTCTCTTGTAGGCTGACTTTGTTGACTATTGGGTTGACTTGATCTTCGAGGGTCTTTAGACATGAATTTGACTCAATTAAATACTTTTGACTTGATACATGGTGCCCAATAGGGTCTTTTACATATTACAATGACTCTTTGTCTTATTTGACTCTTTGGCAAAGCCCTAGAAGCACACAATGTGTGCTTTACCTGTAAATAAATTAACCTAAAGCATGAAACCCATACTAGAATAATAATAATACATTTCCTTTCTCTTTTACAGCAAATACAAAAATCATAAGACATTATGAAGATCGAACCTAGTTACATTTTCCAACAGGAAAGGATCAATTCGCTAGAACATGATACCCATTCTCTGTTAAGAACAAGCCACTTTGCAAGGGTATGTCAAGGAAGTTGGCCACATGTCCTTTTTAAAAAGGTCCCCAAGTTTTTATGAGTCATAAATCCAATGATTGAAATTTGAAAATCTCATTAAGACATAATAATGAGGAAGAAAAATGCCCCCATCCATCTCACTAAAATGTAAACCTTTCACAATCATTAGGGAATTGGAGAGATGTTGAAACTATTGTTCACGTCAAGGCTTCTTTGCTCCATAGTGGAATTCTTTTTGGCTAAAATATCAACAATCGGATTTAGATGTCTGAGTATATGGTAGAATTCCAGTTTTTCAAATTGAGAGGTAGAAATAAGAACCTTTGATTCATGGGAAAAGAATCTAGACATATTTCTTCCTAGGCCTTCGTCATTTGGAGAATGATAAGCATTGAATCTAAAAAAACTAACATGTTTGATATTTTATTTTCTATGGCCACCTCCAGACCTTTCCATAATGTAATATATTATGCCATAATTTTGGTCGCTTTACCTAGGCCTAGGAAAATTGTGTCACTCTTTTTCCATCGAGGCTATAAAGAACCCCTCCCTCTCCTGCCTCCCCACACACACTATTATAAAATAGTAAATTAAATAAATATTTTTGAAACACTTTTAAGATGTATTCATAAAAGTAAAGTGAGATGCATGTTATGATCATATGTTAAGGAGGAACACAGTTAGAGGGATTCTAATTTTCAATGATGTCTATGTTTTTTCTTATTTCTAAGAAGGTGACGTGAAAATGGGTTCCTTGTCCCAAAAAGGGGAAATTTCATAAATTAATTGGATGTTTGACTTGGCCATAACTTTAAAATTATATTATTATTACCAACCTAGATCTATCTTAACTCAGAATCTACCAAGCGTCGAAAGGGATCAAATCTCTTGAGGTGTAAAACTCTTTTAGAGTGAAAAGATATTTGATCCCTCTCGACCCTTGGTAGATCTAGTGTTAATATGGATCTAGGATGGTTTAATTATTTGCCTTCAAATAGGCTACATTAACGAAGAATACCATGGGAAAAACCATGGATTAAAAATACTATGGGAAATCCATTATAATTTATTTTAGTTTGACTTAGTCGAAATGTTAAACATTACAAGATCTCTACCATATTGGGTCGGAGAGCGCCTCTTAACGCGATTATTTTTATCGTAAAAATCAAATACCCCTATTTATTGATATAAAAATAAATAAAAATAAGTGTATGTAATGCACATTAAGATAAGCACAGTACCCCTTTGATAGAGTTTTAGGGATAATTTACACGTGATATTGATTTAGTTTTGTATATTTTTACTGTAGATTCAACAACTTATGTGATATGTTAAAACATAAGACAAAAATATACTCTACTCATTAGCGGAAACCAAAATTGACCGATGAAAACACTAAGAAGAAAGGGAAGAATTTCAATCGCACATGACACAATATTTTTCTCAGGAAAGCAACTACTAAAAACCCTAACTATCTATATTGCATTAACCAGAAGTTCTGAGAAGAAAATACAATGCTTGTTCAACTTGAACAATTCCTGCAGAAGTACAATTTATCTCTCTGCTTCATAAACCAGATCAAGCCAACACTTAGCAAATTTTGTTGCCTGCCAAGCCCCTACTTTCTTGTGTAATTCCTAAGAGAGTCAGCCCATATTTAACTGGGAAATTATCTCTCCATAACTATGCAATCCATACATAGGCCCTTAACTGATTGCATGCACCATCTGTACAACTCGGAAAATTATACAATTGATAGTACACTGTCCGTGAACTCTAATCTCAACTGGGTCTTCCTCTAAACTGACATGCATGAGTTATTTATAAGTGAATCTTCAGTTAACTGGTGGAGCAGTGAAGCTGCACTGGTGCTTGTCCCCACTATTATACCTCCTACTAGTTCCTCCAACTGATAGAACTAGTTTAGCTGACTTTAACTTAGTTAGACTGGGTTAATTAATTACAACTCAAAAGAACTCAACCTAGACCCCTAAAATTTAGGAATCACTCTACATGACTCTATATAGACTTCCAACTCGAATTAACTGAGCCAACTAAGTCAAATTGACTTAGTTAACTATTACAAGCTGTTATGAGAATAGAATTTCGATTTAATTCCTAATTTAATTCAAGGACAAATTAAATTAGGATTTCTTGTTGATATTTTTAACACTCCCTCTCAACAAGAAAGGGATTATCTGCTACCTCGATCCTGCCTCTATGAAACTCGAATTTGCAACTTGACAATGACTTTTTCAAAATAGTTGCATCTTGTTCCTCTGTGGGAATGTAATCCAACAACATAATTCTCCTCTGCACACAATCTCGAAGATGATGATACCATATTTCAATATGCTTGGACCGATCATGAAAAACTAGATTCTCAAAGAATTTGACACAACTTTGATTGTCACAGTAAAGCATTGTTGGATCCATCTGGTGACCAAACCAACCAACCATAATATTCCTCATCCAAATAGCCTCACAAGTTGCTTAAATAGTAGCCATGTACTCAGCTTCTACTAAAATGAGTGCAACTGATCTTTGTTTCCTAACGTGCCAAGAAACAGTTACTGAAACAATACTGAAGATCCCACCTGATGCGCTCTTCCTTTCAGATGAAATCCCTGCCCAATCTACATTGGTGAAGCCTTTAAGCTTCACTACCTCTGTCCATCTGTCCCAAAGACCATACTGAGTAGTGCCTCTGAGGTATCTCAACACATGTTTGGTTGTCTTCCAATATAACTTGGTCGACTTAACCATCGCTTGACTAATCTGGTTAACTGCATAACACATGTTTGGTCGTGTGTTCACCAAATACATGAGCGAACCCATAAGCTTCCTGTAAATAGTAGCCTCCACTACTTCACTGGAAGTAGCATCCTCCTTCCTCTAGTTACCATCTAGAAGAGTCTCCATGGGTTTACTACTCTCCATGTGGAAATTCTTGAGTATCTGATTGGCATACTTTCGCTGAGAGACAAACAGTTCCTAATGACCTTGCCATACTTCCATCCCTAAAATGTAGTGCATGAACCCCAAGTCCTTCATTTCAAACTCTCTTACAAGATCTTCTTTGCAAGACTTGATCATCTTATCATCACCTGTCAGAATAAAATGGTCGACATATAAAACAATAATCAACAATATACATTCAACCACAATATGGTACAAGCTCACATCTGCTTCACTTTTGGTGAAGCCCAACCCGGTGAAGTAGATATTGATCCTGGTGTACCAAGCATGGGGTGCTTTTTTTTAGCCCATACAACACTCACTTGAGTCGGCACACATACGACTCTCTATTGAAGGTTCCAAATCCTTCAAGCTTCTCAATATACACCTCTTCCTCAATCATGTCGTTGAGGAATGTTGTCTTTACAACCATTCGATGTATCTTCCATCCCATCTGCGCTGACAGTGCTAGAATGGACTTGATTGATGAGTACCCTGCAACAGGAGCAAAATCCTCATCGTAATCAATCCCATCCACTTGAGAAAACCCTCTAGCCACAAACCTGGCCTTGTGTTTCTCCACACTACTGTTCGTTGCTTGCTTTACCTTGTAAAGCCATCTGGAACTCACCACTGACTTGTCTATCAGTCTTGGGACCACATCCCAAACGTTGTTCTTGACAATGGAGTCATACTCCTCAACCACGGCATTAACCCAAACTGGTTGTTGCACATCTTCCTCAAAAGAGGATGACTCAATCTCTACACATCCACTCATTAGATCCATGTAAGCAGTGTACCTCTCCGGTGACCTCCTCTGCCTGCTATATGATGTGGGTGATCCCACATTCTCTCTAGCATCATGGAATAACCTGTCATCCTCTTTGGTGCACTTTGTCCCATCTCTGGAAGACTCTACATGAGTCGGTATCTCCACTCCCTTCTCCTATGCATGTGTTTGTTCCACATCATCTTGAGGTTCCCCCTTAGGAGCTAAAAGCTCCTCAACCGCATGTAGCTAAATCTCCCTCTCAAGGGAACATCTCATGTCCTTCTCTTCATTGAATCTTACATCTCTGTGAACCAGAGTCATCCTGTTGGTTAGTAGGTACACACGATAGTTGTTGGATGTATCAGTGTACCCCACAAATATGCCCAAGTCTGTTGTTGGTTCTAGATTTTTCTCTGCATCTTTGCTAACATGGTAGTAGACTAATGAACCAAAGATCTTGAAGTGTACCACATCTGGTTTCTTCCATGAAAAATCCTCTTCCGGTGTACTCATCCTGATAATTCAATGACGACTTTCGTTCTGCAAATAAATAGTTTTGTTTCATGCTTGAGCCCACAAGTGTAATGGTAGGCCCTGATCATGCAACATCGCCTATGCCGCTCACACAATACTCTTTTTCTTCCTCTCATTCACCCCATTTTGTTTTGGGTTATGAGGTGATATCAACTCTCGTCGAATGCCTTCTGATGCACAGAAGTTTTTGAACTCATTCGACACATACTCTCCACCATTATCACTCTTGAAAGCTTTAACTTTCCTGCCAATATTTTTCTTGAAAAGTGTATTCACAAAACTTAGCAAAAGTATGATCTTTCTTTTGCATGAAGAAGATCCAAAACTTACGAGAAAAATCATCAACAAATATCACATAATACTTGTGATTGGTCGTGGATGTTGTCGAGAATGGTCCAAAACACATCTTAGTGAACTTGATCGAGGATTTCCTGTGCTCGACTATCTTTGTCATGAAAGGAAGCTTTGGTGTACTTCCCTAATGTACACCCTTTGAATGTGTCTACCTGCTCTAGTGTACCCTTGTGAAGGCCGATATAAATTTGTTGCATGGTCTTCAAAGTGCCATGGTGTAAGTGACCCAACCTCTTGTGCCACAACTCACTGATGTCTCAGCTATGTGCCTTCTCTGCTTTAGTGCTCAAGGCATCAAAATCTTCTACCTCCAAATTGTAGAGTTTCTTCAATCAAACCCATATCCTCTTTGCCTGTCTTGTGGCTATGTGATGAATGAATGCATTTCCCTTATTAAATATCACATCATAGCCTCTATCCTCCAACATGGTAACAAAAACCGAGTTCTTCTTCAAACCAGGAACATACATAACATCTCGCAAAGTGGGGGGAGAACCAGACTCCCTCTTAAAGGTAATTGTACTTGTTGGTCGTCAAAGTTGTCACTAATGTCAATATGACATTATTGGAGATGAAAAATATTTTTCTGATGTCAATGAAATTCATGCAAACCTTGGAGCTTGCCCTTACATTATGAATATGTCAAACCATTAATGAATAAGTCTAGCCTAAGATACCCATTGATCATAATGCCCTAGTGATGAAATTTCTTGTGAAGATGCCATAACCTCATGTATATTACGGTACCTTGATGAAGAACTAAATGACATGGTTGGAGACCATATGATGACATTTATTATCGTGTGACTTTAATCTTTATATTAAACCAAAGTTAAATTGATCATTTGAATAATAATCCTTGTCAGAGTAATAAGCTTTGAATCGAAGTTCACAAATGAAAACATTACACAACAAAACCCTATCGGAGAAATATCATATTGGTGGTATATCATATTCGAGTTTTTTATTGTGTGTCGCCACTCAAAACCTCTGATCTCTGATATGCGGTATCATATATACGACCTGACTCCGATCTCTGATATGTGATGTCATATATGCGACCCGAATCAGATTTCCAATTTCTGATATGTGGACCCGACTTGATTCAATAACGATTTAATTATCAAATCACATCCACCACTTTATCAAAACTTTTGAAATGGAACCTCCAATAAGACCTAATCTCCAATTGTTGACATGGTTGCGGACCCGATTGGCTCTATCATAATGTTTTAATATAATATTATGTCTGTTGCATCAAAGCTTTCCTATATCGTAAGTTTTTCACATTGTGTCATGTTAAAGCTTCTGATACCTAAACCTCTGATACTCATCCACGTCCGCCACTGATGACACTTGATGAATCATTTGATGACATATACGACATGGATAGTTGAAGCTGACCTACACTCAGTCATACAATTCGGCCTCACTTCAAGCCGACCTACACTCAATCATATAAGTCGGCCTCACCCAGTCATACCAGTGTTCAGTTCTGTGTTAACACTTGTTGGATATTGATACCTCAATCTTGTACTCGGAGAGTTGCCTTAACCACATATTTGTGTACAGTCACTAGATCGAATCATTGTTTACAAGCTTGGACCACCTCATCTCGGACTTGTTGAAAAAGTGATGACCTAGTATCAGAGCCAATACCTTCACTCAAAGCCTAACAACTTTAGGGTTAATCCTTAGAACACAAATGGCAAAGCCAAGGATGAAAGCCTCCAATCATTATAAATATGTTTCTTCCTCATCCGTGAAAACTAAAGACAATCAAATTTGGAAAGTTCCATTGTTCAATGGAAATTTTGATATATGGAAGTTAAGAATGAGAAATTTCTTAATGGCTCAAGGTGTTGAAGTCTGGGAATCAATTATCATTGAAAATTAGATGGAAGAAGAATCCAAGGAATATAATGCAAGAGTGATGAACACAATCTTGTGTGGGCTACCAGATGCTACAAAGACCAAAGTGGATAAATGTTCATCAGAAAAAAGTATGTGGGACAAAATTCAGTATCTTCACTCAAGAGAAGCATTGATCATGACTGCAAGACAGGAAGATGATGGGAAGCAAGAAGAAAATCCAAAATCCATTATGGAAGCTGAAAACATGAGTGAAGACATCAAGGCCTAGGAAGACCCAGAAGAGGAAGAGAGTAAAGATGAATTTGAAGAAGATCTCATGGCGAAGCTTGTAGCTGTGTTACACAGTATTTTGCCACACTTCCCGTCCCGTATCCTGAAGCATCAAAATGATGAAAGCTGTCAGTGTATTTACCATGAAACATATAAAAAAACATCCTTGAAGAAAAGAAGAAAAATTTCCCTAAAAGAGTTTATGAGAAAACTTGTCAAAAACTTAGTTTTCAGGATCAATAAGTTTTGCACCACTACTGACCCATGTTGGTAACTTGTTGCACTAGCTACCAGCATGACTTATATGAGGGAAACCCACGCTAAACCTCTTCGAACAGATTCATAAAGTGGTAGAGAATCTTTTCTTACTCGAAGTCTCGAGAACAATGAGTTGGTTAGAGGTGAATGAGGATTGGAACGAGACCTCCCATTCCTAGTCCTTGAACTCACATTCATGGATATTTCCCTTGAGATATGGAACTTCTCTCTCATTTTATGGATCCTCAATTCCCTCTCCATCCCTATAAATAAGATCCCTACTATCCACAACTCATTGGTTATTTATTGGTTGCCTTCCTAGTGTTAAACTATGCCCAAATGCTGCACATTTTGCTAAGGAGAAAGGGTTGCTTGAAGGTTAAGGCTAGGACTTGGAAAATTACCTAAAAGAGGCTTCCAACATCAAGTATTAAGTGGTTGTAATTCTTCCTTTTACCATCTATTAATAATACATTATGTGTTTGCTTTCCATAAATGTGTCAATCATTGCTCATTTAGTATAATACTCCTTGATTTGTTATATGGTTTATACTGGAATGGTTTTTGTTATGTATGTGTTTATCGTCTCCACATGATTTTCCTTGTAGGTATTCATCCCTAACGACGAAGAGGAGATTGAGCTTATAAGTGATAAAATCAAGGACGGAAACAACAAATTTCAGCATCAGAGTGAGGTAGGTCATCTATCCTCCTTTGTGTTTTCTGGTATAAGCTAGGAAATGTTGCACATATTTGTCTAGTTTATTGCTAGATCCTCCCATAGGACTAGAGGGATCGTTTCTATCCGCATAAATGATTGTTTGCACAACAAAATGGTGACTCCACTAGGGAGCTTATAACCCTTCAAACCTCCTTTTTATGTTTGCTCTTTTTGATTATTTTGGCCAACCTCCTAGTGATCTATAACTTAGGTTCATTATGGGTCCGCATTCTGAATAATATGTTCTTTAGAGTGTTAAGTTTGGAGCTCTCTTCGAGTTTCCTTTCATTTTCCTAAGTCTTTCTCACCCAACGTGTTTTCTCTAGAAACAATTGCATTGTCAGCATTGATTTTTCCCATTACTGTCGCGTTGAAGATCTTGTCAGCACAGGTTTTTACCATTAAAGTAGCGTTGAAAACCCCTGTCAGTGCAGATTTTGACCATTAAAGTGTTGGTCCAAAAAATGAGAATTTTTAGGGTTTCTACCAAAAAGGTCTAGTGTGTCTTGATGTATGAAGTGTACTCCTTCTTCGTGTCCATTGGATTTTCTATTATTTTTGTTGATTTCTTATTGGTTTGCAAAATTCCATCCCATTGTTTGAAGTAATGAAAGTGAATCTTGATTGAGTCTTTGGTTCAATTGGATTTACTCTTTATTTATTGCGTGTGTGGAAGGAATATCGATTTGTTGTTGATTAAAGAATTATTATTTCTTTTGGAAATCATAAAATAAACCACATTTGCATTTTCTTAGCTTTCGTCTCAAAGTTTACTTTTCGAAGTGTATTAGATTACATTGCATTGAAAAGTCGTTTTGAGGATTATCATTGAGCTGCTTAGTGTTGAAAGCTAAAAAAAAAGGTGCATTCTCATTCATTAAAAAGAAAAAGTGAAAAAATTCATGTAGGTGCATTTGAATTGAATTTCATTTTACTTTTGGTGAGTGCATGGAAAAATAAAAGTGAACAATTCATGTAGATGCATTCTAGTGAGTTGAAATTAATTTTACTTTTGGTGGGTGCATTGGAATAGTGAAAGTGAAAAATCTAGTTCAAAAGCTTTGTTTGTTGCATACTTCATTGTTGTATCAATGTTTGAACCTCTTCCCTATACTAGATAGCTTTCATTGAAATGAAAAGAATCATGTTTTTCATTTTAGTTGCATTTTAGGTGTGTTCCAGTGACATCGTTTTTGAGCCTTGAAATTGAAACTTAATTCAAGATCAAATTTAAAATTTACCTCAATTAACCTAAGAAAAATTTGGAACATTAACGAAAACATTTAGAGGCTAGGCTAGAGACATGTTCTGATGTCGTTAAAAGTAGGAGTTTTTGTTGTTTGCCAACATGGCATCCCGGGGTTGAAATCTCTTTCCAAGTACGGAAGTGTATAGGACCGTTCTCCAGTACTTTCGGGTATATCAGAGGCACTCCACGCATGGTAAGTATATGGGAATGCTCTCATCGAACGGTTACATATTAGACAACACCACTACAGACTGCACTCCCACGTACTGTCGCGTATATTTTGGGAGTCCCTGATAGGTTTCTATCCATCCATAGGTAGCTAAGTCTACCGCCTTGTATACCATGCTACACTGAACACAACATTCAGGGAGATTAGTTGTCATACGTTAAGTCCTTGGTTCGCCAAGGTGTATAATGCAATTCACGGTTGCTTGGTAAACCTTTATGCCTAGTTACCCCTTTTTTGTTTTATTTTTTGTTAAAATTTAAAATTAATTGACCACAGAACAACATCGTTCATATGGAAAGACTCCTTAGTAGATATTAGGTTAAGACCAATGGAAACAATTCTTGAGTCCACCAACCAAGAAAAACCCTCTTACGGGAATCTTGGTCCTTTTCCTTCTTTTGGAAATTTTGGTGCTCCTTATATGGCAATGTTGTCCCTTCTCGGATTTACCATTGGTTTTCCAGTTTGGTTGTTTTCGACCCCTATGATTCCAAATGTTCAAACTGCTTATTGACCGGGTTCTCCTTGACCTCAACAATACCAACCTCTAGTGGATCCTAAAGTTTACTCTTTTCCTTCTTCGCTTGTTCGATCTTCTTCCTCTTCTTCCTCTTCGTCTGGTGAAATCCTGCAAGCTAGTAACCAGGTGGATAAGAAGAAGAAGAAAATTAAGCAAGGGGCAACCAAGCAACATTGCTACAGATGCAACTAATGTGGAGAAACATTCTAATTAGCCTCGAATAGTTAAATTCCCTTGCATGCTTTGTAAGGGTGACCACCTTCTTAGAGCTTGTCCTGGTATTCCCAAGTTATTAGAAGTGTGGTCTAAAGGCTCACATCAACCTTCGTCATCTGCCTCTGTAGATCATGCTAGTGACAAACCTCAACTAGTGATAGTAAGGTCCATGGGAAAAAGGGTAAAGTCAAATTTCCTTGTAAGTTATGTGAAGGGAATAATCTTATTCACCTTTGTCATTGTATGGATGAAGCCTCAAAAGTGTTGAACAACCTTACAAATTCTCAGCCTCGTCTTCCAATTGGTTATCAAAATATTTCCCCTGATCACCCACTAGTGAATGAAGTGATTGATCATAATTCATCTCGAGTAAATCCTACTCTCTCTGAATGTGAATCCCATGAGACCTTTCTCTACCAAACATTGGTTGAGAAAGTGGTTGACTCGATTCCACCTTCAATTGATCATACCTTTCCCGTAGTGAGTGAACTTCATATTGCTCAGGTTCTTCTTGTTTCTTCAGATTCCAATGAATTGGGGGGAAATCCTCTCATTCCAACGGTACCGGGAGGTTATTATCTCGTTCCCACGGTATAGCGGGTGATCCTCCCATCCCCATAATGCAAGGGGGTAGTTCTCCCGTTCCCATGGCACCCCCTCCAAGTAGTATGGTCACTTTCTTTGATTGGAGTTGATTGGCAGGATATCGTATTCCTTCTTACGTGCCTTTTTAGATCACAGTATAGGCCTATAATATACCTGTAGCTGGCAAAATCATAAATGAAGGCGCATCTGTTAGTATTATATCCTCAACGTCTTGGCAAGCTTTAGGTTCTCCGCAGTTTGTGCTTGTTACCCAGAATCTATTGGCTTTTAACAGAGGAACTAGTCAACTGTTAAGGATCCTTCCTAAGTTGCCTATTACTTTAGGAGGAAAAATAATCTATATCGATGTGATGGTTGTCCAAGGCCATTTAGATTTTAATTTACTCCTTGTTCATGACTATGTTTATGTCATGGGAGCTTTTCTCTCTTGTCTCTTTCGTGTCATGTGTTTCCTGCATGAAGGAAAAATTATGACCATTGATAAGATTTCGTTTATTGGTCCTAATTTCACTCCCAATAAACCATCTTCCCTAATGGTCCCTGTGCACAAGTGATATCACCCCCACCACAGGTTAATTACATGGCCACATGTTCCATGCTCACGTCTACTAATGATCTAATCAGTGATATAATGCATCATGTATTGGGGGCATTGGATCCTATTTTTCCATTAGATTCCTTGACATGTATCCCTTTCAGAGCGTTGTTCTCCCATCTAATGAGAACCTCTTGGAAGCCATGGCCTCTTATGTGCCATGATCAAGGTCATGGAGCACAGTTCCTTTACAAAATGAATCAAGGTGTTGAAGCACAGTTCTTTTTCTTGTGTCAAGCTCCTCAAAAAATGAATCAAGGTGTTGAAGCACAATTCTTTTTCTTGTGTCAAGCTCCTAAAAAATGATACAAGGTGTTGGAGCACAATTCCTTTACTTGTATCGAGCTCCTTAAAAAATGAATCAAGGTTCCCAGAGCAGAGTTCCCATACTTGTTTCCATCTCGTTAAACAATGAAACAAGGTGTCATGGTCATGGTTATTTTCCTACGCCAAGCTCGTTAAAACTGAAACAAATCCCCTTCCAATTCGAGTCTTTGATTAGATCCCATAAAATCCCAGTTGAGCCTTTCACTTGATCTCATAAATGAACCCTCATTCCATCCACCTGTTAGTAACCAATAGTCTACTTAATTGAATGAAATGGAACTTGAGGGGCATGTACCTTGAATTGATTCATTATGCTCGGGGCATGAAAAATTATCTCAAGCATGGTTTTTCTTTGTTTCAAGCTTGTGTAAAAATGAAACCATTTCCACTTTACCTCCTGCGGTTGTTGTTTTTATCAACTTATTTTTGCTAGATGAGCCTTGATTTTTTCATTCCATCGTCACCTTCTCTTTGGCCAATCATACTCTTTCACTTGGTTGTTTTACCCTTGCCCTGGGAACATCTGCGATGAGTGATCTTATTAGCCAACCTGTTGACCTTTACATGTTTTGAGCGATTTCGTCATGATTGGAACCAGTTGTTATCTTTTTATACCACTCGTTCCTCCAGTTGGAGTCATCTTTCAACTCTTTTTTGACTCTTGAAATATGAAAATATTGTTGAGCACTTGTCTTTTTGAACTCGTAAAAGTAAATGAAAAGACATCTACTCAATATAAGTTTAACCCTTTTCTAGATTGAGATAGACTAGCTACGAAAAAGGAATACCGTAGTCGAACATGGCTAAGAGATTCTCTTGAGTATTGTTATCTACCTTTTTAGACCTAAGAGACTATCTACGAAAAGGGACATTTGGAGTTTTCTTTTCCACCTCTTTTTCAAACTCTCTAAACATGAAATATATGTCGAGTTACCCCTCCATTGGACTTGTAAAACTAAAACGACGAAGGACTTGTCACCATGATGAGTTCGAGATACTTCTTCCTAGGGCTCATTAAAAATACTAGGATGGATTCATTCGAAGGATGAACTTATATGACAAGCATATGGTATCCTCTTCGATATTGAGATTAAAAATAAAGAGGTACTCACTATAAATAGTGGGGAAAATGGAAGAAACATATATCTTGTATTTTGTATAAAAGGCAACATGTCGCTCTTGAACATGACACTTATTTGTATCTAAAGTTAGGTTCGGGTTATTCTCACTTCTTCACTTGCCTTACTAGGTTTTGCGAATCCATTTGTCTCTCATCTTATTATATCCTATTGTCACCATGACCTATGATCCTATGTTGAGTCAAACGTTTCCAAATTCCAAAGTCGTTTCATCGATATGTTCAAGAGAAGTCCCCTCTGCAATTCAAATCACTTAACCATGTTTGACTTTTCTGCAATAATCTTGAATCACTCTTGCCAACTCTGAAAAATCCTATGTTTTGTGTCGATGATATGGGAAACATTATGGCCCTCCTTCAATGGATCACTCCATGTCGACTCCAGCTCGTTATCCAGGAAGATGATCTAGAAACTCCCTTTCAGTGCCTTGGAGTTTGCATGCCTCAATGGCAGGTGCCCCGCATTCGATGATAGGTTCACATCACTAACCTTCTATCGAATGATTCTGCGAGTGGTCCACTTCAGCTTCCTTGTTCACACTCATGGATTGTGTTTTTGTACCTTGACAGCCATCATCATTATTGGTGGTTTCTCTCGCGCATGTTAATGGTTTCCATCATTGACTGGTAATCAGGGGGTTTTCTACCATGTTCGACTCCGACACATCTATTCACATCATGGGATTCGTACTTTGGTTGGATCAAGATAGAGATGAAGACCCTGGGTTTTGTCTGATAAATCCAAGTTGCATTTAGTTAGTAGATATTTATGACTGTACACATGATCCCTTCTATTTGAATGATTGCATCCATGTTGTGGATCCATACACATTATCCTTTCTATTCGTATGGTTGTTTCCATGTCGTATATTCATGTATTGTTAGATGCCTACTCAAAGATGTATTTTTAGGCATACTTGCATCAAATTTGTCAAATATCTTGTATCGTGTTTGATTTGCAGGTCTCCTGATGGTGTTTCTCCGAGTCCTTGCCTTGACTTGTAAAGAATTTTACCCATCATTTCTCATTCTTCTTTCATTTTTTAGCAGGCATCTGTTACACAATATTTTGTCACACTTCTCATCTAGTATCCTAAAGCATCAAAATGAAGAAATTTGTTAGTGTATTCACCATGAAACATATACAGAAGCATCCCTGAAGAAAAGAAGAAAAATTTCCTTGAAAGTGTTTCTGAAAAAACTTGTCAAAAACCTAGTTTTCAGGATCAACACGTTTTGCACCACTGGTGATCTGTGCTGGCAACTTGTTGCACTATAATGTCCTAGTGCTGCCATCACATTTATTATCAGGGAAACCCATGTTGAACCTCTTCAGGCAGTTTTTCCTAAAGTGGAGGAGAAGCTTCTCTTACTAGAAGTCTCGAGAACTGATCTGAAAATCACTCTTGAGTGATCTCCGTTAAAGAATTATTGAATGAAGGTATTACAGACTCATGTGCTAATGTGTGTCTATGTTATTTTAGGCAACGGATTGATCAGATTGAAAAATGCACAAACACTGGAAAATGGAAAACAGTAAGCAAATGCAAGAACACAACAATTAATAAGGAGTTCACCCTATCCTCTAGGGCTACGTCTCCAGTCTAGCTTTCAGTGGTGGCCTTCTTTTGTTGTGTCTTTAAAGTAGAGATTTACAATGAGGAGCTCACTTGGAGTGTCTGGAAACAAATAATGCTTGACAGGGTGGTTCTTGGATTCCCCAAGCCACTAAAGTACACATAATCTTTCCCTATCCAAGTCTTGACCTCTCTGGTCTTTAATGGAAGGAGCCCAATGTGGTGCTCAATTCTCGACAAATCCTCTCAAGGATTGCTTGAACCTCTCAAGCTTTCTGTCTGCTCGATGCTGCCTTAGGTTAGCTCAGCTCTCTGTTTTCTGCTTCTTGCTTCACTGTCTTTTCTTCTCTTTCACTCTCTCTGTCTTTGTTCCCTTCTTCCTCTGTCTTTTGTTCTCTATCTGTTCATGGCTTAAAGCCAATTTGTCCTTGACTGTTCACTTCCTCTTCCGCCCCCGTCGGATCGCTTGTTGTTGCTCGCTTGGAGTTCCCTTTCTCTACGTCATCGTCAACGGCTCACAGGGAGTGGCCACTTGTCCTTTCACGAACTGCACTAGCTCTTCCTCATCGATTCAATTTTCCATTTATATTGGGGAATGAATCATTCGCCATCTCAGCGGTTAAATCAGACTTCAGAATTTCTTTATATCGCGGCTTAATCCCCTGTCAAATCCGGTTTCTCCATTGGGTGCAATATCAGTCGTCAGATATGGAGCCCTGAGATCCTACGAAATTCTCTCATTTCACGCGATTGACTAGCTCGACGATTAGCGTGTGATGAGCGGCGATTTTCTCTCTCATCCACCTGACATGCGTCGAGCGCTGAATGGAATCACTCGTTTTTCTCCAAATCCGCTTACCGCTCAAGGATGCCCCTTATATACCACCTGTTTTGGAGCACGCGACTCGCCTTTCGCCTTAGCACTTTCCCCACAGTTTTCCTGGCTTCCATGTGACCGAGCGCTTCGGGGCTTTTCCTTCTCGAGGGGTTTTGCCTAGTGATGCGCGATTCAGAAATGCCCTCTGTTTCCCAATTCAGGCTTCCCAAGTGCCAGTTTTGCCTCCTGCGCGGTCTCCATGGGCCTCGGTCAGTGCGCTTTGGCCGAGGTCCTTGTCGTTCCTTGCTGGTTGCAAACTGCCACTGTCCAGAGGTTTTCCTGATCGCTATGTGTTCATAAATTCGAAGTCTGTCCTGTTTTGATATAGTCATGGCATTTGATAATTTTCATGTATCCAATTCGGATCATGGACTTCCCACTGAAAAAGCTTTTGGACCACCAAAAGTTGGTTTTCAAGAATCGACTAAGTGAGGGTGCAACTGTCTTACTTGTCCAATCTCTATCCACTTTGCACTGCTCGGCTTTGAACACTTGAGCCCAATTCTGAGGTACTCAACATCTCCTCTGCGCGTCATCCTCACCTTCCTGTCCAGAACTGTGTCTTCCTACAATTCATTAAGATATTCACGTAGCAAGTCATCAATAGAAGGCAATTGACTCTGCTCTTCAGGATCCTCAATTAGAGAGGG